>WYDI02024474.1:0-82491 GCA_009867235.2 Psittacus erithacus | reverse complement strand
TATTATTGGTGGTAGCAGCAGTGGTTTGTGTCATACCTTAGTTACTGGACTGTTCTTATCTCAACCCGTGGGAGTTACAGTCTTTCAATTCTCCTCCTCATCCCTCCGGGAGCGGTGGGGGAGGGGAGGGAGGGACGGGCCAAGGGGAAAGTGAGCGAGCAGGCTGCATGGTTTTGATTTACAGCTTGGCTTAAACCACGCCACTCCTCCAGTGCTGTCTCCAAACAGCATTTGGAAATGATGTCAAAAAACTTCCCAACCACTAAAAAAAAAAACCCAAAACAACCCAAAACCAAAAAAAAACAACACCGTGTATTCCTCTTACTCTTGGGGTTTCTGACCATCCTACATAATTTCATGAAGCTAAGTCTCTAACCATTTATTTTACCTATATGCTTCTACCAGAAACTCTAAAAGCATTTCCACTGATACCGAGAACAGGATTTTTGTAAGCTATATCATACAGGAACATAATGGATACAGAAATTGTATGTAATAACATTATGAATATTGAAATGTAACTATTTTATTAATGTAGCCTGCGAGATAACTATGTGACTATGAAGAGGCAGTGACGTTTTCGATGTAAATATGTTCTGCTGCTAAAGCTTGTGGGATGCTCACCATACGCCTATAATTCGTAAAATGAGTGCAATATGCTCAGGAAGACACTGCCACCACTCTCCAGAAAACAACTGACAAGCACAGATTTGAAAGACAAGATTATGTTCCCAAGCTACACGTTAAACTGGTAACTGTTTTGTGAGATTGAAAGAATAAGGATCAAAAAAGCTTCAAGTACACCAATCCTTCTGGAGGAAGGAAAGTTACCTTACCAAAGGGATGTTTGTGAGTTTTGTGAAAGGAGACAAGCTGATCTAGAAGAACATTAAACAAAAGCATGTAAAAAGTTAGACTTCATAAGAGATGTATTAATTGTAGGTAGCTCACTACCACTGTAACCCTGAATTTCAATTTCTCTAGTCTTTATGTACAGAAGTCAGTTATCTAAGATGGTGTCCATACAGGCTGGTTCCAGTTTCCTTGGGTTTTGGAGGTTGCTTTTTTAAGATATGCATTCCCAAATATACATATTTTCTTCCTAATACAGGGTACTGTCTTTCAAAGAGGTTTTTTCCACTAATGCATTCCTTCAGAGAGAAGCATGTAAGCCCTGAACCAAAATTAGATTTGCCAAACATTTTCTGCATAGTACATAAAGACCTATACTTCAGGCACAGCTGGAAAAAGGAAAGGCAAACTGTGGTTTTATCATCACAGACGGGTGGGTCAATACAGATCTGAAATTAGAAGGACTATAGCTGTTGAGGAGACAAAGGCTATGGATCAAAGGCAAACAAGTTACTACTGCTTCAGAAATTACCACCAGTCACCTGAAGTTCTGTAACTGATGGGGTGCAAGATTTCGTCCTGTCCCAGATATACAATTTATTTAACAAACAGTTAGAGCAAGCAGAAACAAAAGCACAATCACTACAATGGACATTCACTAATATGCAAAACTGTGGAAATCGACATTTGCCTAGTCTTGCTAAAGCAGCACTTCTCCCAGGAACAAGAGAGGATACCACTCAAAATACAAATATGATTTTGATATAAATAACAGCTGTCAGCTTGAAGTTAATCACATTTTTTGCTGAGATCACCTTTGTCTAAAAACAACACATAATAATATTAAACTAGATAAACTGGTTTTTCAAGAATAATCAAAACATACTTTCTTTGCATTTATCTTCATGTGATAAAGGCTTTTCCATTCAGTGTGGTATGCTTAATATGACTTTTTTATTTATATCTTTTAAAGCATTTTTAATGCTGAATATGGCAGAGGTTATCATCTTTACTACTGAACAAATAAGCAAGCAATTCACTATTGCTCATAATGCAAAACTAAAAATCATTAAATAATGAAGGGTGGGAGCTAGTCCTTCTTCTACACAATGCACAGCCAAACTCTGCAAGTCATTACTGCAGACAGCTCTGAATAATAAATACATACACAGATTCCATAACAGAACAAGCTTAAATTCATGGCAGGAAAATCTCTCCAAGACTACAGAGTAGAAAACTACATCCTCCACCTCAGTAATTTCCTTAACTGCAGTATCCCAGCAATCTGAGAATATACACAGATGCTAATCTGATCGGTTTTCCTCCACCTTGCTCTTTGCTCTTTTCCAAAGCATCTTTTATGTTTGGTTAGAGGCTTTACCAGAACAAGTCTATTTGGGATCCTGCACCCTTGAGAATTAGGGGAGGAATGCTTAGCAGCCTTTTTTGTTGGTATTACATAATACCTGCATGCACTTATTTTCATAGGAGAATGTGTCGGGTTTTTCTCCTGAATAGAATTCTCTTAAATGTGAGTCTCCTTCTGACAGCTGTATTTAAATTCAGGAAGACTAACAGTACTTAACTTCCTTTTGCTTCCAATTTGATTAGCTTTCAAATATGCATTCCAGAAAATACACAATAATAGGTACTATAAATGCATAAATACTACTCAAGATCAAATAATCTGAGTTTAGTTGAGAAAAAAATACACACTGAAATAAAATACAATATGGACAAGTAATTGATCACCATCAAAACTAGGACAGCATTTAGGCTTTAACTGAATGAACTGATCTCACAGAATTATAGCTGTTGGTTTCAACCAATATAAATCATGACCCTTTATTAGGAGAGAAAAAGAAAATGCAACATCCTGTTTCAACCTCCTTGTACCCTACAGTAAAAATCCAAATTATAAGGATGAGGTGTTTTCTGCTGCAGATATTAATTCAGAACCAAAGGACTGTTGACAAACAATAAAATATGGGTAAAGCCAATGAAAATTGGCACAGTTTAAAGAATATATTTTCTGTGCCTAATGAGATCATGATAAACTCTTCCCCTACCATACAGAAAATAAACAGTTTCAATAACATATTTTAAGGTATTTTTAGACAGCTTTGTTCTTTTAATCTCTCTTAATCTCATTTCATTCTGTTTACCATTTTATTTTCACCAGGATTCCCAAGATGTACTGAGACCTCTGAACTGTTTATCATCTTTAAAATAACTATTTCTGCCACATAGCACTATGTCGAGTATATACCAAAGTTTTCTGCCATGGCAGTGACCAATGTCTGAGAACTCTTATGAGCCATTAAGGTTCTAAAATGTAACAATTTAAAATAAGATATATTGAAAGCTTTTTGTGTCATCAAGAAACTTGCGGAACGCATTCGGCAATGTCGTCAGATCAAGCAGATGGAAATCTGTGTCAATACAATTGAATCTCCTAAGTTTCCTACGTAACATTATCGAATGATAGAAAAGCACAGTACTTTGCATATAAACCACACAACTTGTAACAAAAACAAACAAACAAAAAAGGCAAAAAAGGTACTAAATGTCCTCCAGAACTCATCCCTGCAGTCTTCACTTCTACGTTAAACAGAAACATAGAATCATAGAATAGCTAGGGCTGGAAAGGACCTCAAGACCATCTAGTTCCAATCCCCCTGCCATGGGCATGGACACTTCACACTAAACCATGTCACCCAAGGCTCTGTCCAACCTGGCCTTGAAGACTGCCATGCCCAATATGAGATATTTAAAGGATGCCTAAAGGTCTTGGGTTTGTTTTTACAAGCAGGAATTTGAGAAAATCAACCTAAAATTAAGGAAAGAAATTCTCCTTATGTGGACAATCAGGCAGTGAAACAGGTTGCCCAGAGAGATTGTACTACCTTCAGCCTAGGGGATTTTCGAGTCCCAGCTGGAGAAAACCCTGAGCAATCTGGTCTGACCCTGTAGCTCACCCTCTTTGAGCAGGAGGTTGAACTGGAGACTTTTCAAGGTTCCCTCCAAGTGATATTCTAGTATAATCCTACAGTAAATTGCTTGTACAAACAGCAAAATAACGCGTTGATATCAGTATCTGAAGAACTGAGTGCTATTAAGGATCTGATTCACTTTCAAAATATAAACTGAAGAGTCAGCTTTGGTTATGTATCTCTTCTAGCCACTCTCCAAATAGTCTCATGCCTAAAGAGTTACGCTAAATACAGATCGTAGTATTTCAGTCATTTAGAAGTCTTCATCTTACATCCAAGTCTGCAGCCTCTTATCCTCAAGCTATTAATTTAGTTCTGAAAAGTTTTTGCTTCTTTAGGTGACAAAGGCAAATACATAATGAAATATGAGCACAGCCTTAGTTACTTCATCATTGCTGCCACAAAGCCTTCCTTACATTGTAACTTCTAGCAAATTAAAAAGTACTTGATTAGGAAGCAAATTTTTCATAAACGAAAATCTGCATCTAAATTGATCATTGTTACTGATATCTGCCATTAAAACAGATATCAGGAATAAAGCCCACAGAACATCTGTATTCTTCAACCAGAATCAGGAAGTCGTTGTTTAGTAGTTTTATACAATCATTTTTAACAAAAGGTATTTTCAGCAAAAAGGAGCTCACTTTGGGCAGTGAGGGGTTCAGGAGGAGACAGGGGAAAAGAATGCTTCCTAATTGGCATTCTGCTCATCCTGTGGACAAAGAAAAACATTTCAAATATTTAACAGAAAAGTTCAGCACTGTTCCAAGAGTATCCTTGGGAGAACAGCCATAAAAATGTAAGATGTTGTTTCAACACTGAAGAACACTCCCTCTTAATGAATATCATCCTACCATAAAAAGCAATAATTTGATGATTATTTTGTTCATACACATATGCAGATTTCATTGAGACATCATTTTCCACTCTTATTTGTATTTAAAAAGTTTGAAAAATCTATTACTATATGAAAACTGATGATTCTTTTCCTTCTTGCTCCTCAATTCCACAGAAAAGCGCTTGAGTCAGCTCCCATGAAAACATGAGTAAAGCATGATAAAATTGGCAAAGAAGTTTCTTAGACTACAGACCTACAAATGGTTTGTATAAACCTCTCCCTGCCTCTCTATCTGCTAGCATCTTTTCTTCTTTTTACACAGGAAATAATTTATATCAATACTAGCTTATTGGGATGGAATAGCTTTCCCATCTATTCCACAATAGGCCAGTGATCTAGCCAAACAAATGAGGGAAGTGAGTACAAGCTCTTCTATGTTAGATGGCCACAGGCTTCTACAGAGGATTCCTTAATAAAGCTAAGCAAAAGCAGGGTGTAATACATCACATCTCATACAGCAAAAAATGAACTAAAAGCACCATATATCTTTATTCAAAAGAAAGGCAATAAGATCTCAGGATGGCCTTAGATCTAGTTGAAAAAGTTAAAGAAATGATAGTGTGCTCACAAAACAGACAGAAATGAATAAGCAAGGAAAGATGATACTCACCCTACAATTTACTGCTAAAGTCTTTATCAGATGAAGAAATTAGATCACTTCAAACAGAACCACATTCTCTACATCTCAGTCTCCTTATGGAGAAAGACAGAAGGCTGTTATGTAAGTAAAAATCTAAGTATCATCTAAAAGCATTTCCTTCTTTTCTGAGCACAATTTTTTAAGACCATTTAGAAGTTCTCTTTGAACCTTTATTGATAATCCTAGTTGTATTAGCAATGGTTAAATAAATGTATCATCAAGAAGCCTATGGATCAACTCCCTCTCTTTCCCTTGCTGAATCAAGATTTGGTTATCTTTTGGGGGTCTTTACAAATAAGTCTTGAACAAATACAGCCCGCTGAAATATTAATTTATGTTAATTTTAGCCCACACTTTGCTGCTGATCATTGCTACTTGCATTGAGCATATAGAAACAATCAATCTATTACTGGTAGTTACAGATATTAAAATTTCCTCTAACTCAGTGTTTTCCTTGTATGCTTGAGTTTCAGACAAAACTAACGTAGTATTAGCACTGACCTTAATGAACTCACCCTACCATTAAGTTTGAGGTCCCTTAAACTAATTGTTATATAAAAATCTCCCAGCTAGCACATAAAACCTATTAAGATTAGAGCAGAGGAAACTTACTCAAAAAAGCTTATATAATTAAAGAGCTTGACTCTAAATTACAACAATGGAATATAAAAGATTCAGGAGTTCTAAATGAGAAATAAATTACTAACTTTCCCTATAAACCCTTCAATCATACAAGTGAACAAAATTTGGAAGTCCTCTGCTTCATCAGTAGCAATTTACATGGTTCTTACACTGCAGCAGTAAAAGAAACAGATTCTTGTGGGCATGAAATACAACACAGATGGAAATGTCTTATTAAACAATAACCCTTCTTAATCCAGTTCATTGGCAGTGACAGAATCAAGTATTTCCAAGTTAGAATATGGGAAAAGTTTTTGAGGCTTGAAAGAAATGTCCATTTTGATCTCACTGTGCTTTGGATTTGCAGAGTACTGGGAATCTTTGGTGGCTAAATGTAGTGTGACAAAGGGGTTCAAACCCTCCATCTTCTGCCTAATGAAAAAGATTTGCAAGATACTGTAGTAAGACCATGTTAATTCTACTTGTGGATGGAAAACGTATCAGTCCTTAGCACTGTCCTGAAAACCTCCTATCGAGGCAACTCAGGTTGCAAAGAACAGTCTAGGACTTCTGTGAGGTCTGTGATTAAATTCTACATGGACTGAAAGATCTGTTTATAACCAAACGAGTTTATTTTGGAAAACATGCAATAGCCATTATATTCTGGGTGAATATGATAATCTCAGCCTTATTAGGGAAAATGGACACATGATTTAGTCATCAGGGAAATGTTTTCCGTGGGGTTAGTAAACAGATATATTAGTTATGCACCAAATTTTATCCTCAGTCACTTCAACCATTTTCTAAACTTGCAAACTCCAGTCATTCATTTCCCAGTCATCAAAGCTCAATAAATAAACACAACAGTCTTTTAATTCTTAGTCATTAGGAATCCTCAGTCCTCTTTAGACCAACAAAAGAACAAAACATCCTAAATCAATACTGTGTTTTTTATGAAGGCTAAACAAACTGGCCTGGATGATCAAAGGTCTTCTATCACTTGGAAAGAAATTACTTCCGCTGTAGGTATTAGATCCATGTCAGTACATGTCCACCAGTGGGAGAACTCAATAAAGATTAACTGCAGCTTCCCAAGGCTTTCCATTCACCTTGTGTCTAGAAGAAGAGTCAGTGTAAAAATCTTGACTGTAAACCAGCATAGAACTTTCTTCATCTATTCATACTTGGTTTATTAGCATAAAATAACACTGGAATGAGATCAAAAGGAATGCAAAAGATAGCCCGGCAAATAAACAATACTGAAAACATCTCAGAAATAAATAAAAAATGAATCAGAGGTCATTAAAGAATCAAAATGAAAATCAAACTGGAACTTCCTGTAGGCAAAGCTGACTGAGTCAAATTGATTGTAAATAGCTCATAGTAAAAGTCTCTATTAGTAACATTTGGTTGCCCAGTATATGAAATTAAGTCAATTTTATATTAGTGACAAGATAGTAAGATCAGGCTTTCCTTTGCTATTCTGTTCCCTTTAAAACTGAAGCAGCACTCCTGTATTTGTAAGAACAAATGATTATAAAAAAAAGGTGCAACCATATATCATGTAAGCAGGTGTGTATGTGCATGCATTTTAACTCGTACCTCTCTTTTGCTGTACTGTTTTGTTTTACTCTTCCCAGGTAAACTGAGCTGCTACAAGAAAATATAATACTCAGGCTTAAAAGCTTGCCCTTAACCAAATTCAGATGAAAATTATCAGAGATCACTCAGTGGAACAAATCCAACCAGAAAGGTGTACAACGCTAAAGCAAGTTAAGAAATAAATCCTAACTTTTCTAAGAAACAAAATATTTTTTTTCCAATCCCTATTAGAAATATTGCAATCATGCAAACGGACAAGAAGCATTACAATTAATCATCATTGCTATGTAGGCGGCACTTCATATATCACAAAATCCTCCACCCTCACACACCTCTTCTATTCCTTTCACTCATCAAAGCAGCTACAATTAGCTAGAGATCAAAATTTTACAGACAACTGTATTATTTATGTGGTTAATGACACATGTTAAATCAGTTTAAAATAATAAAGAAAAAGAACACAGAACATATACTGGAATATTTTAATCACCAAACTATAAATACTTGCAAGTCATCAGTACTTTAAAACAGTTCCAACTACGAAAAAGGGATACATATCATCAGAAAAAGGTACTTTCTCCAAAGGGGATGTCATACCTGGGCACTTCATTCTCTGAGCTGACAGTAAAGGCCTGTATACTTCACGTCATCACTGCTGTTTAAATTCTAATGCCATAAGCCTATTCCTTCCACATAACGTTCAGTTCAAAAAGGTTTTGTGGCACTGGCTCTTAGCTTTTGATAAGGAGCTCAGCTCAGAACATTTTCTATGGTTAGCTTCAGACATATATCACCTTTCCTCCTTTGACACTAACTACAGTGAAAATACTCAATCAAATCGCTTACTCTTCCCAGCATATAAATAAGGGTCATAAACTTAGTAGTCTAGACCTGCTTCGGATAGTAGCCATGAAATATTACCTCTTTTGGATTTTGCTCTCAAAATAAGCAACTTTTAAACATCTGGAGGGTTTTTAAGAGGTCTAGATTAATGGATATACAAATGCGCAACGATTTTTGTTATTCATTACAAGTTTTCATTTAAAAATGAGATTCTACGAATCATAGACAGCCAAGTTAGATTATGCCAAAACAGAGTATCAGTAGAAAAATACAAGACATACCAAATTTCAACTTTTTCCATATGTAGAATCCTACAATGAGCCTTTGGAACAAAAGTATTGATAATCTATTTCCCAGACATTCACAGTTACACTGTTAAATAATGGACAAGCTGAACGCTGAAAGATTCTGCACAGAAACAGAGGAGATGCAAGGTACACAAGCATGTACATACAAAAGAAGCTTAGAATATTAAGGTCCATAAGGCACATAATTTTACAAGACATTTTGAGTGTTTCCAAAAGCAAGATCCATTGCAACCAGCTGCTACAATTCTTTTATTCTAAATTGCAGATGTGAGAAGTAGAGTCTAAGATTCTAAACTCAAAATTCAAAGAAACCTTAAAATTCACTCTAAATACCGCTGAAAAAAATCAAGTGGAAAACTAGTTATAAAATACTAACCTATACATCTGTTGCACAAGTTCTGAAAATGTTAGATTAATTATAAAGTAAACAAAGTGCTGAGAGCTATTTTTTCCCAATGCTATCCATTCACAGCCTGCCCAGTTCTACAGTAACGTGGTTTTAATTAATCTCAATCAACAAAATTAGTTTACCTGTGCACATGTCTATTTGAAATGAATGTAAGTATTACAATATCACCTATGCATTTAAATCACAAAGCTCATCAATGTCTCTTGGCAAGGTGAAAGATAAAAGCCACAGAAGGTCCTTCCCAGCCTCTGTCACTAATGATAAACAGAATTAACCGCTTCTGCAGACACTAATGCTGCTATCTTGGGAACACAGGCAGCCACCATGAGAACTTTACAGCTTCACTAATCATACTCTTGTTTGTCACAGAACACCAAATAAAATCTCAACAAGAAAAGGCAATAAATATTAACAGCTATGAACAAAGGAAGGTCACATTAATATGTAGATCTTTAAAATACAAGATACTTTCCTCACGAACTAAATAATTTGTTCATTATTATAAAGTGTCAAGGGGGTGTAAGGGAGAAAACACATTAAGAAAAAAAATCCCTGATTAAGAGTTTTAATATATCATCTACTCAACAGTTAATATTTACAGAATAGGGATTTTTGCTTGTTCTACTTTTACTTCAAGGTTGTAAGATGTTTATGTAATCCATTTCCTTAACCAGTGTGTGTTGTTCAGCTTTTATTTTACCCAGAAACTGCTGAGTAAAGTTTGGTTTGGGTCCGCGTTTTCCTCTTTCCCCTAGCTCCCCCCAAGAACTAGGTAAAATTATCCCTGCCATACACTGCCTAAGACTCTTTTAAAGGTAGCGCTAGTTAGACTTTAGCTGCCACCAATGCCCATATCTATGTGGACGTACGCTCAGGTCTTGCAATTCACCTACATCAATATTGCTTTTATTATACAAATGCTTGGTGAACGACTTGCAGAACAAAAAGAACTAAGCATGCCCAAACTCCACTCTCCCTTGTATAATGCTACACCTAACCCAAATGTATTATTTTCATCCGACTAGTCCAAAGGCATTATGCCTACATTTTTTTCCTTTAGTTCCTCTAAGCTCCTGCCCATACTGTGGCAAGCTGTTCCCACTTTCGCTTGATACAACAAGGCACTCTCTGGGCTACAACTCCTTGAGATGTCATGAACTCTCTTGAGAAAAACAATATAACATTAACGTGACCAGACACTCCACCATTACTACAGAAAAGTTGCACAGGCTGGTTCCAAAAGAGTTTGTGGAGTATATTAGCAAGGCCATGTATATAAACCCTTTTGGGAGTGTAAGAAGAAAGCCCAAGTGAAATTATTACCTTGGAAAAAGCAACCGGAAAGCCTCGCATCTCAGACTTCCTTGAGCAGAAGCCTGCCCCTCTCTATTGTAGTACCAACTTTGGTCCAAGCAGTCCTTCACAACAGCCAAAGCATCATTCAACAGCATCACATTTATGCGACCTTTCTTGTACACAAGCACTGAAGATAAAATGAGATTATCAGAAGCTAGTGGCCTGTGAAGGGCACAACAGTCCTTCTGTCACGGTTCAACAATACCCTTAGATACACAACCCCTGACTCAAGTGTGTGCAAGAAACCTGAACATTATCAGTATTCACAACGTATGGCTAAAATGAGAAATGGTATTTTAATAATCACTTTAGTATCATAAAAAGGTAGAATTCTTAAGATGCAAATACATTTAGGGATATATTCAAATTGATCTTCAGCTGGATGATTCTTTCATATGTATTACTTCATTCAGAACAAATGAAATCAATTCTATTATTCTACATTTTACTGTAAACAAGCAATCTTTTTATACTTAAAGGCTTCATTTATTTTAAAAGAATACTTACACTTCTGAATTACTTGTTACTGATTATTACCAGCAAGTAGGGAACACAAGGCAACCTTGATAGTGGTATGAATTGGTCACACATCTAAAACTAACCATTGAAAACTAATCACGCCCATTCACACAAACAGTACATATCACTATTGATACGCAAGACTTCAGATTACACACCTGAAACTGTAAACAATATTTTAAGTGTGAATCAGAAATTAAAGCTGTAAACTTGCAACATGAAGTCTTCAAAGATATTAAGAGAAGAAATAGATGGAATTTATTATTATGAGACCAGGCTTATCTACAAAAATAAGCTGAAAACATACTCAGTATTTGAGTTTCACATTTATTTTACCTTTTAGACTTCAAGTCCTACTAGGAGCTTTAAGAAACAAACAAATTAAGCACTTGCTATTGTGGAAACTTTTAATTACCTGAAAAAGTATTTTCATAAACTATTATCTATAACATAATGAAATGCAGGAATGAACAACATTCATTTGCTAGGCGTATTCAGCTCTATCTTCAAGATTTTCACACTTCTAGTGTAAAAAGTAAGGGAATCTTAATATATCAGTTTAAAAAACACCAAAATAATTAGTCTGACCATACTTTAATTAAAATATGGTAGATATTTCATTTTCCTGCAGTGACCAAAAGAGATGAGGGCTATCCACAAAAGTCAGTGAGATTTCTTTATGTAAGAACGTGGGAACAACTAGATCATGTGGTAGAGTTAGGTATCATTGCCAAACAGAAGATGCTTAAGGACAAACATATGATTAAGACAAGCAGGTATTAAGCTTTCTCAGAATTTTCTGGTACCCTGCATAAAGGTGTCATTCAAAGATTTCAAGTACTAGGGTTGGTATCTTTCCATCTCATTGCTCTGAATGATTTTTTCATCTCTAACTCACTTACTGCTTTTTTTGCTTGTGTAAACTTTTTGGCATATACAACATCATGCAGCAAGGTGTCTCACAGCCCAGTGGTGTGCTGGTTGAAAGACAGATTTCTTCTGGAGAGCTGAAACCCTCAGTGCCTCTTCTATAGCCCATACTCAGGAGAGATCCCTCTGGAAAGCACAGGTTGATTCTTGAGGAGGAGCCTAAGTTAGGTATCTCATTATCTTATGGCCATTTCCCATTTTTACTGGTTATAGAGTCGAACAGACTTACACTTTCTGCAATACAGATATACTTTCCAAACATGTACTTCCGGGACTGCATACACACTTCATAAACATATCACACAGAGCTTTCCCCCTCCCCCCCCCCCACTAAAGTGATGGATATTAATGGTGAAAGGTTCAGAAAAAGACAGTAAAGCCAGTCAGTCATTCACATAAATACCAGATTCTTTCCTGAGGTCATTTAAAGCCAAGCTCAAACAAAACAGCAGGATCCCAAAACAATATTTCAGAGAAGACACTTTCAAACAAGACTGTTGTTTGACTTTCAAGCAAAAGACTTTTAGAACTCATTCATCAAAAGATAAACAAACATAAGAGACCTTATCACACAAGTACAGCAGATATAACAGGAAAAGGGCAAAAAAACCCCACATCACACCTTTGACAAAATGAGAGATAAAAGCAGATAAAAGGAAGCAAACAAGGAACCAGATTAAAGTCACTATCTTGAGAACTTGTTTCAATTCAGATCCACCCAGCAGAGATCTACTTCACAGCAAAATCTTCTTGCGCTTTAAGATGAAATCACAAAAGAAGCTGTTACAGCAAAACATGGTCATGTAGTAATTGATTGCCCTACCCTATTCTGTTAGAATGTAAGACTTTCAGTAAAGTAACAACGAAGCAATTCACTTTCACTAGCTTGATCACAAATGAAGGAAAAATAGGTCTCACTCTTGTAGGAAAAAGATGGAAAAGGTTGTGCATATGAAAGCTTCCTAAAATCAAAACTTTGACTGTTTTGAGCAAATTTAGATACTTTTGGTCATAAGTTATAGGCTTAGAAAGCTCTTCTCTCTCAGGGAAGGAAGCTTTTAAATGTCATAATAATGGGTGAGACTGAAAGGGGCAACTGGATGATAGCCATGTGACTCTGAGAGTGAGAGGCAGATCATCAGCAATGGCTTACGCATGACTTTGACTCTTTCCTTACTGAAGAGAGTAAGTTTCCTCTAGGGTATGAGCTCTAGCACTTACTCCAATTATTCCTATAGAAGAATTCATTTTTCTCCCTTGAAGAAGCTTAGAAGTTAGCTAAATTAAAAACTCAAAAAGTTTGAGAAACCAAAGCCCAGGAACGTTAAATTTTCATGACAGGATTCAAGAGAATGGAACATAAACTACTTGACATCTTTTTGCACTACAAAATAGGGTTGTTAGCAATCCAAATTAATTACCGAAGACAGAGAAATGTTTGAAAAACTCGTACATATCAAATAAGTGAGGCCAAAACTGTGCCCCCAAATTCAACCTACATTGTCTTCTGACCTAAAATTCTGAGTTTGGACTTGGCAAGAATGCTCACAGCACAAACTCTTTTCCATATGGTCACTAAGAATCAGTGACTTCAGGTGAGTTACTGCAAGACATTCTGTTAAGTACTATAAATAATATTATGGCTCCGCATGAAAGACCTGTCTGAATTTTTTAAGAGTGATGGATCCTACTCCGTTACTAACACAGATCTGCTGGGCATAATGATAGATATGGGCACTTATTTCACCACCCTTTCAAGGGACCATATCCTTCTTAGTCACCTCAGGATGCAAGAAATCATTTATAGCCGTATCAAAGCTGTGTTTGGGATATAGTGTGTGGAAATTACCAGCATGACAAAAAGCATTTAATTTAGCATTTACAAAATCTCTTTCTATTTGCCTTGCAGAAAGACACATCATCTGTTGTACCACTGACTGGGAAGACTATTGTCCTGGTTTGGGCTGGAATAGTTACCTTTTTTTTTTCCTTATAGCTTGCATAGTGCTATGTTTTGGCTTCAGTCTGAGAACAATGCTAACAACACACTGATGTTTTAGTTGTTGCTCAGTAGCACTTACCCTGATCAAGGACTTTTCAGTCTCAAGCTCTGCAGCGAGGAGTATCACAGGAGGCCAGGAGGAAGCACAGACAGGACACCTGACCTAAACTAGGCCAAAGGGGTATTTCATACCACATCACATCTTGCCCAGTATAGAAACTGGGGGGACTCAACCAGAAGGGACCGATTGCTGCCCAGGTCAGGCTGGATATTGGTCAGCAGGGGGTGAGCAATTGTATGGTGCATCGCTATTGTTTGCTGTTGTTTTTTTGTTTTGTTTTAGATCTTTCTCTCTTTTTGTTATTTCCCTTTTCATTATTATTACTATTAGTATTATACTATACCTTATTTTAATTATTAAACTATTCTTCTCGCAATCCACAGTTTTTACCTTCTCCCCAGTTTTCCTCTGCATCTCAGTGGTGGTGGTGGTGAGGAGAGTGAGCAAGCAGCTGCATGGTACTTAGTTGCCAGCTGGGGTTAAACCAGGACACCATCTTAAGAAAAAAAAAAAAATACCAAGACAACTATCGAACTTGATAATATCTGTCAGGGCTGAGTTTTGGGTAATTTTCCTTCTTCTAATCCCCTCCTAAGGAGATCATGTGAACTCTGTCTCAAAACATATATAGTCTATTCAATTTGTTTCAATATTACCAATTGAAAATTGTTTTACAAAACAAACCTATTTGAGAGCAGGAGCTAGAACTACCTTTGAAATTTTCATATCCTAGTGTTTAAACTGACAATGACCTGGTTCAGTGACTATCTCACACAGGGACTACAATGATGTCAAGAGTCATCAGAGGGATTCAGCCAGCACGTAATACAGCTAGGTGATGAAGAAGCTGTCACAGAAGGAGGAACAGCAGACAGAGGTGTAGTCAGAGGCAATTTTTTCTGTGGTAAGCAGTTCCACTACCACTATGCCAGAAGCAGTAAAAATTTCCTGCAAGAACAAAGCAAGAATCATCAAGTCCTGCCTGCAAGGTACCTTTGAAAACTGTAGCCAACAGACAATAGCAAAGACATGGGAAGAAGAACATTAGAAATTGAATCTTGTAAAGTTTTATTAAAGTGTTTAATTTCAGATATATCTCCAATGGACAAAACTAGCTTACTTTTGCGCTTTAAGCTGACTGCTTGAATAAGCATGTGCACATTTGAAGATTAGAACCTGAATCTGTAAATTCTGTCAGAAAAGGCCATAATTTACCTGTATTTTTAATTAAAGCCATTTCAGAGGAACTGGTCACCCTGGCTAAGAGACACAGTAATTTAGGTATTCACTCATCTAGAGGGTAAGAACAGTACTTGCATGTATGGCAATATAATAGAGAACAGTACTCTTCTGTTCTAGAATTGCACTGTCACTCACTTGACACAAGCAGCTGAAATCAGGCCACTTCTTTTCCAGAAAAGACTTCTGAAAAATATTTTACAAAGTTGCTTAAAAACTGCATTCAGAAGCTACTCAACACAATACTTCACTCATACAAAGCAGTAAGGGCACTGAAACAATAAAATAAAGCAATTCTGTAATGTAGCTGAGAGCTATTTCTCTTTTGAGCTTTTAGCAGTGTAGTATAGAGGTGACACAAGTCCAATATTCTGGTATGCTAAAACTGACTGTTGTTTAGAAGGAAAATAGTATATAGGCCCCTTTCTATAAGCAAGATGTGACTAATTCCATGTATTAAGTAGATATTAACAGAGAATTTTAGTGCATTTTAATTTTATATATTCAAAATACACGCATTACACATCTCATAGCTGCACTTCATTTTTTCTTCATCTGTAAAAGAACATACAAATACAGGACCAGTTCTTCCAAGTAAAAGGATCACTTCAAGGTCCCAGATATTCTTCCCCTCCAGTACTATCAGAAGTGATAAATTACAACAAATTGCAAGCCTAACAAAACAACACTTTAAACTGTATTGTCATATTTATTATAAAATTCCTGGTTCATTGCATTTTGGCATTTTATACAACTGGTTCTGACAGTGATTAACATGGTTTGAGCTTCTGCTGTTTCACCCAAGAGAAATAAAACACCAAAATCTCTGCAGGTGTGTAATGGGCCAGGGATTCACAATCTGTTCTGCAAAGTCAGACTTCAAAGACTTCAAAAACAAAAATCCTAAAGTTGGCATTGCCTCCATAATGATTTAAAGCTTTTTCATATTTCAAGGATTCTAATTTCAGTGTTTTAATCAGCACTGTTATTCAACATTTTTCTGTAATAATTTAACCAACTGTATGACAAATTCTCCATTAACTCTGAGTTTCACAAATCAAATAACATAACAAGGAGTAGATCTGAAACTAAATAATACAGCAACCTAAATTATTAAGTACTTATTTGAACTTGAAAGGTGTTTTCACCTATGTGAAGCACACTGTACAGCTTATCTGATGCATATGGGTGGTTAGAATTATACAGCAATTACAAAACAGCAATCAGACAGTTGCACCTGCAGTAAAGGGGCCTCAAGACAACATCCCTAATTGCTTCTGTGATTACCTGTCTAAAACTAACACAGAACTTACTGAAAAAGAGTTCAAGTTCAGGCTATAATTTCAGATTTTTTACAACTGAAAAGAAGAGCTAAAGACAATCCCCAAAATAATTAATATTTCTGAAAATGTTAATACAAAAATTCTGTCTTGTAGAAATTTTTAAAAAAATATTTTATGATTACATCTCTCTACTAAGAAGTGGAGAAGAAAATCACTTGATACGTTTGTGTTTTGTTTTGTTTTTGTTTTTAAGTGCATCCCCTTTTATTCAAGCTATTTGCTTTTATGAGCACTTTAAGAATTTTTTGCTTCTTACCCAATGGTATTTTTCTTGCCATTTGGCATCTAGTTTGAAATTTCTTCGGGCTTATTCTTCAAAAGCACAGTCCCTTAACTATGTGATTACATATTTCAGTTTTAAAAGAAGACTCAAGTAGCATTGTAGACAGCAAATAAATGTAATTTCCTTTCATTTCCCCCTTAGTTAGAAATTATAAACCTTGTTTCAATGTTCACTTGTAAACCTGATAAGTCACAGCTTCAAAAAACTCACCTGAACAAAATGAGTTATTCTAATAGAACACAAGCCAATGGAAACTGTTCACACCATTTTGCTGAAGGCTCAGTCAAAACCAGTGGTCTCAACCAAAAATACAATCAGCCTCTCGATCATTATAAAATAACATTACCACAAAGATAATAACATAATCACAAAGATGATCAAAGGACTTGGAAGCCTGCCATGTGAGGAAAGGTTGAGAGAAGTAGGCTTGCTCAGCCTAGAGAAAAGAAGGCTCAGGGGAGACCTTATCACAATGTTCCAGTATTTAGAGTGACTACAAAGATGGAGACTCCTTTTTTACAAGGAGTCACACGGAAAAGATGGGTATAAATTACTCGCAGGGAGATTCTGACTGGACACAAGAGGAAAAGTTTTCACAGTGAGCGCAATCAGCCATTGGAATAGTCTCTCCAGAGAAGTAGTGGATTTCCCAATATTGGACACTTTTAGGATCTGGCTGGCCAGGGTGCTGAGCCATTTCATCTAGACCAGGCTTTTGCCAAGAAAGGTTGGACCAGATGATCCTTGAGGTCCCTTCCAACCTGGCATTCCATAAGTCTATGTGTAGTAGAAGCAATTAATTAAAAAAATCCACCAGAAGAGGAGGTTACAAGTGTTGAAGAACCATACAATGTTAAGCATAGTCTTTACTAGAGGAGTGTTAACTTACAAAGAGTTACGTCAGATGTTTTTTTATAATTCCATAGCTGTCCATGATTTAAGGGAGTTAGGTTTGAGTGAGTCATGCAGAATAGCATCATCCTGTGCACTGTCCTGGCCCCACTGACTTGGCTGACTGAGATGGATTGCTGCCCTCTTAATGCTTCTACTCTTTTTACTGTGTATCAGTTTTTGTAACAGACCTTTGAACTTGAGGGGGAGATTAAACAAAGAGGTTGTCAGATATGAGCAGAAGTCAAGAATCCTGAATTTTGAGTCTTATAAGTTACCAGCATGATTTATGCCAGTTGTTGTTTTCTTAAAGACTTTTTTTCCTTGAACTGGTAAAGGCATCAACGGCTTTAGGACTCAGATACAATTAAAAGAAGTGTTCTCCATTAATTAAAAAGGAAATAAAAGTCAGGAGGAAAAAAAAAAAAAAAAAAAAAAAAAGCACAGCTTATCATTTTAGAACTTCGGTGCTCTGCATGAGTTATAATATTGTCAGCCTGAGGGAAATTTAGAGATAGCCAAGTAAGAAAAGCAATTGTATTTTCTATTCTTGGAGACCAAGATACTTCACATAAAACTGCTGCAATTACACTCCATGCAAGGACTTCATTAATATTGAGCAAATAGTGCAGTTAAAATGCAATACTAAACATGGCTGAAATAAAAGCACTGAGTGTAGAGAGAGAGAGAATGCAGTATATAAAAAGCACAGTAGAATCACGGTACAATAGGAAAAAAGGTGAAAGTCATACTCTACTAAAGAAAAGGCATTTAATAAGGAGAATCCACTTAGGAGGATATAGGGAGCATTTTTCAGTCCTTTACAAAGAAAAAGATTGCACACAGGTGTCTCACAATGGGAATTTAAGACATTTGGTATGGAAACTTTAAAGTCCTGATACAAACTCCATCCATCCATTAGGTAACAGCTGGGAAGATATTATGCACATCAGTTTCAAAAAGTAGATCTTCAACATATCATCACACACTGAATTCTTTCTGATCACTAAGAATTCATGACACTTATAGGAACGTTCTGGTAGTCATTAGTTGCTACTAATCTCCATGCTGAGGAAACATCACTTCAATGATAAATTGTCACAAGTGTTTCATGTGGCCTCCAGTGCGCCCGTATTTAAAAGCCTAGAAGCACAGCACAGAAAATCAGAATGTGAAAAATTGCTGTGTGCCATCAAATGAGAACAAAATGATGACTAAAAATAACAAAATACAGAGTAGAAGCCCAGGTAGTATCTGCCTTCAGTATGTCCTATATCTACATATAATCTACTTTGAGAATTAATGGATAGATAAAATATTTCAAAAGTGAGTTATTCAAATCTGGATAGTAGAAATGAACAGCCAGAATTCATTAGAATACTCAAGTATTCTACAGATTCAAAAATAAAATGCAAAACATAACAAAATTATGCTAATTTCCCCTATTAAATAACAAATTAATATTATTAGCATCATTATCAGCTAAGCATGTCTGGTGAAATATTAATTTCCTTCCCTATTACGCAGAAAAATATGAGAGATGTAGGAGCTCAGTAATGTATAAATATTGGCTATTCAAAGGAGGTTTGGGTTTGGTGCTTGTTTGGAATTTTTTTATTGGATGTCTGATGATTAAAAAAGAAAAGATAATAATGTTAGGTTTCCTTCCACTACTCATATTCCACAATTACAAAATGAAAGGCAACCTTTAGAGGTAGTTTGTGTATATGTTTCCTCAGAGTTATACTCTCCTGCTTCTAGGTCAGCAATGATATCAGTTTCTCCCTGACTGGTAATAAGTTTAGCACAGAATAAGGATGTTAAATTTGCACATTAATTCAAATGTTGTAATAAAGTATTACTGTGTCTCCTTGATAGGAAAGTTCAGTGATGCTGTTCCTATGACTATTCATTCTTTCGGCATACACCCCGAAATATTTATACAGTATAGAAATTAATAAATTATGCAGCTAGCAGCTGAAATCACTCTTTCCAATTTGTTAATTAATAATGTGCCTGTCATGTTAAACCAAAGGATTTGTGCAAAAGATCTCAAATCCTTAAGGCAAAAAAAAAAAAAAAAGTTGAGTTATTAGCTATCAAACTTCAAAAATGCTAATCAATATTGTCAGCCTGAAGTAACTTTTGGCCTTACCTGGCATCAGTTTTCTCAAATAATTATTTTTCTTTATCTGAAAGACTTTCTCTGCAATGCTCTGTTTTCAGAGAAAATGAGAAGCTGCAGAGAACAAAGAATTCACTTAGAGAGCTCATTGTTTGGTATATATTAAATAATGTATGTGTGATGTTCAGCAATGCAGAATTAATATTGCAGATTCAAATGACTGTAAACTATCCAAAGGCTATAAAACACTCCTGGCTGATAATGAGTTATGTCCTTGAAAATTTCATTTTGATGGATATCTATGGGATTTTTCCACTGCTACAAGTCTACTGAGGAAAGACAAGATTTGAATATGCAGCTTCAGTAATAATTTTGATGCTTAACTATTATAAATACTTCTCATGTTAAATTTGGGAATGCAAAACACAGCCTTCCACTATGATATCTATTGTACTTCATTTTGAGATGCGAGCAGCCAAATCCAATTTGCTACAAGTAACACAATTATTTTGTAGCAAATAGAAATGTTAATCACTAGATGAAAGCCAGCCAGGCCGTGAGCTTTATTATACCTAGACTTGGGGGTTACTATGCATCCCAGTTTTCTGACGGTTAAAATCTCCTTCCTATGCAAAGCTGATTTAAAACTTCTAAATCATATTATTTAAGCTTAAATCTAGCCCAATCTCAAAAAAAACAAACACCTCCCTCAGACAAAAAAACAAACCAAAGCCCAAACAAACAAAAGTCCAAGCACACATAAAACCATGCAAACAAATGCACCCAATTAACAAAGAAAAAAATAAATCTACAAAAAAGTAATAACTGGAGGTAGTAGGTAAGGCGGAAGGGTGTATGTAGTTTGAAACTAGAATGGTTCAAGTACCAAGTTTGATTTTATAAGGATAGCTACAAAAAAGGGACTTGCTATCCTTTGAAATGTACTCCCTATGTATCCTGTTAATTCTACAAAATATCTATTTCTGGCTAAAGCCAAGAGGTTTCATTTTGGAAATAACTTACATAGAAAATATACACAGAAAACAAGATTTAAAATGAGTTGTCTTACAGATAATAGTACTGACATGATTAGAATGATTATCGTGTATCTTTCAGTCACAGTTCCCTCTTATGGCAGTTCATATGGCATTGACTTTAGTATACCACACAAAAACGTTTTCATAAAATCTAGAAACCATACATTTCCAGATGACACGATGACTACTGATGTGGCAAAGCACAGAGCACACATTGCTTTTCCTTAGTATTTCGTTCCTTTGGTAGTTCTGCACTTCTGAAATGTCAAAACCGCAAGACATACTTGAAAGTCCGAAGCCGGTACTTGGTTAATTACTCTGGTTACGTAAGGCCAGAGAAAGTTGTTACCTACAATGTGAACGTACAGTGTGAAGCTGCTCCATCTGGGAGCCCAAGCAAGCACCTCTTTGCCTAATAAGCCCAATGCCTAACACCACCTGCACGCTCTGCAAACGCAGCCCAGGCACTTCATGAGCACAGGAACGAAACCAACGGGTTAGCTGAATTGTGAATGATCAGATTAAAAAAAAACCTACTGTGATGCCTCTCACACATCCACATTTAGATTCTGTCCACGTTACTGTCAGCACAGCAGGTTTAATGAGAGTAGGCAGCGAAATCAGAACAGCCATCCTATATCTCTCATTGGAAGGAGCTGACCTGAGGCTAACATAGCCCTACCAGAACAACCTTTAATCTGACTCAACAAGCATTCAGGATTTCTCAGTGATGTGCCACAGCAAGTCCACAGCAGACATTCTAATGTAGCCTGACCTGTAGGATGTGAAAGAGGAAAATAATAAACAAATGAAAAAAGAAAACATGTAGTAAACAGAGCAAAAAAATTCTACCAACGTGTTTTAAGAGTTCATCATTCAAAATTGCTCTGCATTCTTTTTGGTTTTATATATAAACAGACTTAAGGGACAGCAAGAGTGCAGCCAGAACATGCTACTCCTCAACTACCCAAAACCTAAAGAAAATCCCAAAATTATTTCTTTGTTGAACAAAGTAACAGCAATACTTTCATTTTAGCAAGAGCGACACAGATTCATGATTTATCTGCAGGAGATTAGAGAGCAGCCATAAGACCAAAACATTATTTTGAAATTTTTCTCAGTACTTCTACCAAGGTCTCACAGACACGAAATGTTGGGATGAAACGTGGTTAAGATACAGATTTCTTCTTCAAATCTAATCTTCCTGGAGTCTGGAGAGGTTTTGCTATAACCTTTACACCTTGTACATATTTTTCTACCAGCTTTTATTTTTTCTGTCTTAGCAAAATCTTTGTTAACAGCACACACTGGTCACAGAGAGAACAAGGAGCCATACAATATATGGTCGTGTTATGAAGAAAAATAATTCAACCTCTGAATGATTCAGTGAAATTCTGCCTACTGGTGTTGACAGATGTGTTACAGAATCACAGACTTCCTTTATATTTATATAAATATATAAAAAAAAAAATCTGGCAGAAAAAAAGTTATAGTACTTAAAATCTTTATGCTCTAGTCCAGTTATGCTTTTTTTCTAGTCAAGTCAGCTTGGCTAATCATTTTTTCCTAGTCAACTTTAATATAGTCCTTATGTGTACAAAGCAATGTATAAATAAACAGTAACACCTAAGAAGCAATGACATATCAAACTTGGGAAGCTGATTAAATAAAATTGAGAATGTGACAAAAAACCCGTTTCGTCACTTCATCTAACATCTTTCTCTCACCCGCTAAAATCTACTGGCTTTCTAATGTTGTTATCATTTCTTTGCCTAATTTTAATGCTGTAAGTACCTACTCTAATCGCTTAAGACAATCTGACTTATCACAGCAGTGAATGTCCAGGTGACTGATTGCTCTAAGGAGAAACAGTTGAATAATTCTGCCCAGAACAAGTTCCAGTTCTTTGTAAAGAACATCATAATCCCCAGTGCTAAAATTTTACAGGAGGAGATGCTAAAACATACAGTACTTATTTGCTAACAGTGAAAAAACAGTGTGCATGGCTGGCATAAAAACCTTAACTGTAAACACTTCACAGCTCATTCTCATTAAAAAGATAAACTATTTCTTACTCTATAATATGCATTTGGACATAGACTCTTCTTTGGGGACTGTACTGATAGGGCAAGGGGTGATGCATTCAGACTTAAACACGGGAGATTTAGGCTGGATATAATGAAGAAGTTCTTTACTGTGAGGGTGGTGAGGCAGTGGAACATACTGCTCAAGGTAGTCATGTATGCTACATCTCTGGAAGTGTTCAAGGCCAGGTTTGACAGAGTATTGGGTGACACGGTTTAGTGCATGGCATCCCTGCCTATGGCAGGGTGTTGAAACTGGATGATATTAAGGTCCTTTCAAACCCAAACCATTCCATGATTCTATGTGATAATGTATTTTTTGAAGACACACTATAACAGCAAAATAAAAAAACCCTTCAAAAATAGCTTGAAACACATTGCATAAAACCAAAAGCACTTAAAAAACATTAAGTTTTATTCATGTGTTCAAAAAAAATGAGTTTCAGGTTTAAACACAGTTCAAAGAAATAAATGACTGTAATGGAAAAGAGAAGTTACTGGTTAATTTTATGTCTCTTCAAGTTCTACTAAATTAATAACACTTTCTCTTTTTGATGAGACAAGTGAAGACCTACAAGAGGAATTCTGGCCTTAATCCTGCAAGTTGCAAAGCTTTTTTTTTCCTTAAAAGTGAAAAGCACCTGAATGTTTTGAGTTTTTTTCAATTTAGTACCCGAGCAATGTTCCTAAAATCAATAGGAGAAAATAACTTCTAAACCACCCGATTTAATTATTGATTTAATTAGTGAAATTGCATGTGATTTCATAAACCTCTCAGCCAGCTTAGCTTTAAAAGCACCTTCAGCCATTATTGTCCTAAAGGCCTATGCATTCGCAGCAGGATAACTCAACTGATTGGAGCTGCTGGTGTGCGAGAATACCTTGATCAAGCCTCCAGCATCACGGAACACACAAAGGCACCACAGCCTTTGACACTTGCCTTGAAAATCTCCCACTTAGTGACCACCATTGAACCAAATTAAAAATTCAAATATGTAACTGCTATCCTCCAGACCAGATCCACAGCATAATACTAATATGCCAAAAAGTACATTTAATATTTTGCATGTATTCATTATGATTTTATAATTCAACATCTAATGTGCCATGCATAGCGAAAAGAACAAACCATGGCACTTATGATCCATTGTTCTTGAAATCATGCAGCTCTTTGCAATACCTTAGTATTCAAAAAGTTACTTCTAGCTATAAATGGCATCTTGTAGACATGACTATATATAAAGCCAAACCATTTCATGTAAGTTAATATAAAAAACTGATCCTGTATTCTGCTTCAATATTTATTTTATACTTTAAAAAGTAAAATAACTTCCCTCCTCTTCATGTAAAAACCTTTATTTAAACTTAAGAATAAAATCCAGCCCTCTGCAAAAAATGAACTCATAAAAAACTTTTCGCAGTATTAGCAATACAAAACATCCATGCCTTTCAAAAGCGGATTTCAGAAAAATGACTGAAGACATTCTCAAACTGCATTTGATGCCATATTTTAAAGGGAACTTATTTAGTACTTGACACAACAATAATATCAATTTTATTGATTCCTTTTGTTTGGTTGTTGGGTTTTTTTCTGTTATGTGGAAAAACAGTTTCTTAAGCTCAGGTTTTGAATACTTGTATACCTGTCAACTTAATTTCAGATGTTCTCCCCAGTTAAACCACAAAAATGCCATCAACTTGATTTCTTAAGTTTCATTCTACAATTGAATGACTGACAACATATCTCCAACTACACACATGCTGATCATCTTTTCCTTAAAGTTTAGTTCTTTTGTTGGATACAACCTTGATGTCACAGTTTAATTGCTCTGGTGCCACAGTTAACAACTGTAAAAGATTTAGGAATGAATTATATCTTTGTCACAATTATTTTTTTTCCTACAGTGAAATAGTTTTGCGCATGGTTCTATCACATCTACATTGCTGACATCAGAAAGAAATTCAGTCAAGAACTAGAGAGGATTACGAATAAATCGAAGAACGTCAACAACCTTCAAGACCTGTACAGGCAGGAATCCAGTCATAACTATGTTTAATTCCCAAGACTAAGATAGGTCCAATGAGTATTACAAGCAAATCTGATAAATAATAGTTAATGAACAGATTATTCTTTGCTTTGCTTTTAGCTTCTTTAAACAATTTGTTTTAAAATAGGCAGAAAATAGTAATCTTTTCTAAAATAAAATTTTCCCTTTGAAACATTCTTAAATTGATTTTTTTAGATGGTAACTGTAAAAAAAAAAATCAAATGAAAAATTGAATTTAGGATCAAATGACATTTTCTGCTTACACAATTTCTTTCTAGTTTTCTAAATTTTACTTTAACATTCTGAAAGAGACTCCAAGGTAGTGGTTTCACTTAAAAGATGCATTTCATACAGAAATGCTCATATCCTGATTAATGGAAAGTAGGTTAAATACTGTCATTAAATTATTCACAGATTTGCACTGATTAGGCTTTTGACTTCACCTGTATAGATACATAGGCATACTTACATTTTAAAGTTAGTTTTCCATAGATGCTGAGTCAACCATAACTTTACCTGAAGTCAGAGGAAAATCTAGGAATTTGTTAAGTACTTTGACTGAATGTTACATTTTGTTACTACCATAAGTTATGCTGCAGACAGTGGTATCTGAGTAATATCTCTTAAGAATTTACTATACTGATAGATGTAGAAATAAGTTTAGCGATCTCCTTCCTTTTCTGTGCAAGAGCCAAAGAGAAACCTGGTACTAAAACAGAAAAACAGGCAGTTTACTTGGCATGCCACTGACCATAAACTTATTTAACAGTAACTAAGTTCGTTAAGATGGTGAGATGCGTCCATGTGATGCAGCAACACTGTTGAAACTATCTTCCTCTTCCCCCACCCACCAAATCACTCCTATCCAAAAGTTCGCCCTTTGACTGAAATAAAAACATTTTTTAATTCTATAGAAAAGACAGCCAGCACCATTAAAAAAAAAAGGAATAAAAAACCAACCCACAAACAACCTCTTTTCTTGAGATCCAGTAGTACTGAATTTATATTTCATAAACATATGAACTAAGTTTGAATCTAACTTGAAGCATGAGTAAATCTTCATAGAGAAATGCAATTAATCTTGTTCATTCAGATATGCTTAAGTAGCTTCTTATATAAGGTCACTGACCCTGTGCTCTGTGTTTCTGTGCATGCACATGTGAGCTTCCAGAAAAGAGAGTTTTTGGGCAGATGGTTAAGACTAACCTTATCAGTGACTTTCACATAACTCTCCCAATTAGGGATGAACAAATGATGGGGGGGATGTGTGTGTGTATGCGTGGAGAAAAACTCATAAACCAGAGCTCAAGACCAAAGTGTGGATATTGCTTCTAAGCCAAGTTAAAATAAACTACTTGACATAATTTTCAGGCATTGTTAAACAAAACGAAGTGTATTTTGAAATGCCATCAGCAGAGGACACACTAGCATTCTTGGCAGACCACTAGTTACTCACATGGCTTGAATTTACATTCTGAGTATTTTCAGCTATTTCAACTTTCTTGAATACTGCCCTTAACTTTTTGGAAAAATAATATGAAAACAACAGGTCCAATCAATTTAAAATGTTTGTCAAATGCTGTTCTAGGTATTCTGGGGATATAAGATATTTCATAACATATGACTATATAGGAACAAAGCAGCATAAAAGCACATAGTATATTGTATTACTATCCTGTTAGTTATCTAGCCTTATTTCTCACACTCTCATCCACAAGAAAATTCACTACATTTGCAGGTACTCTTTTCTCTGCAGATGAATTAATATTCCCCTAGGTCGAACAATTTTTCCTATTTCATATTCCAATGTATTCAAACATATTCCAACAGCTAACTAAATTTTTATTTCTGGATCTTTCCTCAGAAGTTTTGATTACAAGGATAGAAAGATTCAAACTGCTTAGCCACAAACTCATTTTGTGACACTAGTTTTCCAGATGTTTTCAAAGATACTTGACATTTATCATATTAGCAAAGACCATTTGAGATGATTTAAAGGAAAGTTGTAAAATCTGTTGCATTCACATATGGGGGGAGATGGGAAGAAGTTGCAAAGTTCTAAATGGAATAAAAAAACAGAATGGTCAGTGATGCAATTCTTGACTTTCCCAAGAGCCTTCAAAAGTAGAATATTTAATATACTGGCATACAATCAGCTTTCCTTCTGTATTTACTACCTAAATAACTAAAGAGAAGGCTGTCATGAGCCCAGACAGACTTTGTCCACAGGAAAAAAGTTGTTCTTTGTTATTATGAACAGTTTATGCTAGGCTTTACATATGGTAAGACAGACTTAAGAATAATCAGTTTATTTTCTCGCCTTATTCTCTTGCTTATTTTCATCTTTTATAAAATACCCAAGAACTACATCAAGTAAGACTGTTGTTTTGAGCAAAATGTTTCTTACTCCTGCTTTCAATTCCACTATGTCTGCATTACTGTTTTACTCAATTCCCCTTTTACTCTGTGTATTACCCACATCCCTAAGGTTTAAGGCAACTCCTCATTTTCATGACCTCTCATACAGACCTGAGGAGCACAGCCCATGATAGCTACTCAGGAGGGCAAATCAAGCATTTCATGCCTGAAGCTATTACACAAAAATGACTGTCTGGGGTTGCATCATCAGCATTACTGCTGTAGCATGAAGGAGAAAAACAGAACAGATATTAATGGAAGAGATGGAAGGACAGCAATGTACACATAAAGATTTCCTAAATCATCGCTGCAGTTTTTTCCATTAACTTCCCATTTAAGGAAGTTCTGCAAATGGACCAAAGTATTGACATGCAGGGGTTTCATCTTGTATGCACTATCAAATTACCTATGAGATTTTCAGGGGTTTGTCTTACATGAGTGAGTCAGGTAATTAAAATATTTGTTGCAATTAAATAGCAGGATACTGTCGAATCTATTCCTTCTCTCCTTTTAACTTTACAATAGATTTATTTTTTTTTTTTACCACCTTGTCCAACAGATTGCAAAAATTGACAGGTTTTCATTTTAAAAAGCCGAAGTCAAGGTCTTAACAACCTACAACAAGATATATCTGACATGCAGTGTAAAACTCTTTTCTTCTTTTAGGTTATATGTCAATGATTCCTTAAAAGTACATTTAATGGCTTTATAGCTGCAATACATACACTAGACATGGAAGGGTTTTGTGGAGGGACAGCCTTCCCTTTATATCTCAGATGTGATTAATACGTATTCTACAAAACCCACCAAAGAGAATGCAAAAATCTTGTGGGAAAGTATTCAAAGAAGTGGTTTCACTGAACACTTACGATTTTGCCCCCTTTTTTTATCATTAAGTTAGACATTTTTGACACTATACTGTATTAGAGGCTACTAGCCTAAAGCAGTGATGGGGTAGATTACATTTTTACTGACATACAGACTGAAAAATGTGTGAAAAATTGAAATTACAAGCCTATATTATCAGGTTCTTTTCAAAGGGTAGCTCCATCTTTGCTGTACAATGAAGTATAATTTAGATCCTGCAGCTTACATTGGTGTAAACTGAAAGCTTTATCCAACATGCCTTGGTAATGAAGATATCTTCTAGAAAACAGCTCTGTTTCAGAAAATGTCCACAAAACAGATTTCTTTTTTCCCCCTTCCCACTTACACTTTCAATACTGCTCTTGTTTCTTATCCTCTTTTTTCCCTTCCCTGTCTGCTCATTGTGTCTGCTCCAGCAGCAGCCCTGGGGGTCCTGAGCAGAGTTGAGCTCCAGCCCCTGCTCAGGGGTAGCTCAGCAAGAGAGACACGGAGGCAACAGTCCCCCTGAAACCCATGTGTCCCAGTGCAGACAGTGCCCCTTGCTTGCAGCAATACTCTGGTACATCTCTTCCCCTTGTGCCCTTAAAAATGTGCCCTTCAACAACTATTGTATTAAATTAGCACATTGCCTTACTGCTCAGAAGGGTTCTTCACATGGTTCGCTCTCTGCAGAAACTAAAGTGACTAAATTTTGTTGTACTTTCTGTTTATTATATTGACTTGAAGAAAACATGCTAAAATATTCAGATATACCATATAATATATACCACAGAGTAAACTACGATAAAACAAACATTTTCTGGCCACAAAGAGAGAGCAGTCATAGTAGAAATGTTTAAAAATATCCAATTATTTAGGGATATATCAGTGGGTTTTTTGCACTGTCTGTGATTTTAAGAAGGGAAAATGAATCAGCAATTGGTAGATAGATACCACTTTCAGAAGGCTGGTAAGATGGCAATGATACAGCCACTGAACCATGTCTCCACCATCTAATAATAATTTTCATTATAAAAGCAGACTTTCTTTAACTTCATGAGGCGCATAACTGCTACTCTTTCTGGCAGAGAAAAAAGGAACTCTCATATTTTTTAAGCTCTACATTATAATCAGCATACTTTAATTCAGTATACTGATTCTTTTAAATGTGCAATGTCACAAAGTGGACCTCCTTTCAGAAGAACAATCTCTGTTACCTCTAGAAAGTGGCTACCTCAACTCTGTGTTGCCCTCAGTCTTGAACTGCAAAGGAGAATCAGTCAGCTAGGCAGTGGCCAATATTCTGGTCAGCAGTCAGAGTGAGGATGCTGCTATGTTGAGTAAGAGATGGCAGCTGGGAGATGTGGAATCACAAGGTATCGCGTTTATATTTCCAAGCAGGGTATTTTTAATTAATCTGCAATTTATGAAACTCTCCATGCTCCCAGGAGTGCTCCCAGGGAGCCTTTGCTGGCTAGTATCTGGGGAGGTAAAAAAATGTCTCCCTTCGTGCACTGTGCCTATGGCATGACACTGCAAACACTGCAGGATGGAATATGAAAGCCCAATGAAAAGCAATGAATACTTAAACTAAAATATACAAATTGCACTGGGCTAAAAACTTAATAACAAATTAAAAAGAAGCTTCAGAGTAAGGAGTTCAAACAAAACTTGCACTGCACTGCAGGTGAGCAGGCACACAACATTATAATTAGGCATTTGGCAAGAAAATTCTAGAATCAAAGGTAGAAACTGCTATTTGCTTTTAACTAAAGAACCTACTTTCCTTAACGTAATATGTAGTTCAAACCTTTGCCTAAGCTAGTTATAAGTGGTGTTGCCACTTTAAACATCAAAAGGGAATAGGACAGATTTTTAACACTAAATAGTATGTTTCCTATTTCTTTCAATTAATTTTAAATGCAGTTAGTCAAATGTAAACATTTTGCTTCACAGAGTGCTTTGCTTGGAGAAGAAATACACCCCCCAATACAAAGAAGAATCATCATTATCCCAGATTAGATCAATAGTCCACCAAATCACCCATACCAGAAACCAAAGCTTCACACAAGGTAGTCTTTTCTATTTCTAATCCATAAAAATGACCTTTATATCTCTACCATCACCTCAAGACTGACCTTCATTATGAATTTATCTTCTGCTTTTCCTCTTATATTTGCAAAATTTTTGTTCTTGCACCCTGCAGTTTCATCTATAACTACCCTGCTGACTCATTCTTGCATTCCCCTATCACTTGCCTGATGGACTTCCCATATTCAGTATATTTCCCCGGGATCAGAGTATAGCATGTAGAGAATACTGCTATTCCTTTCCTTACAACAACAGATTGAGCCCTGAACTATTCTCACTCGGATTCTCTTCACTAGTCTCATACTCATTACTTATTTCCCTTTTCATATATTTCCACCATTGTCAATACACAAATGTCTCCCTCTGGATATATGCCATCTGGAACAGCCTTTTTGCACTGCTTTGCCTCATCAGCTCCAGCTTCTATTAAAATCTCCTTAGAACTGGAATTTTAAAATAGAAATATATTTAATACGAACATTAGACTGTAATTAAAGCAATAAACTGTCTTTGCTTCCTTTCCAAAAATTATGCACTGTTGATTTCTAAACCATGGCCAATTTCAAAGTGTTACGCCTAATATTTCTGAGTTAGTAAAATCCAACAACAATAAAACCTAAAGACAGAACTTAATTTGTAAATAGTGGGTCTTTCATGGGCTGTGTGCACATACGTATACACACCCATGTACATATGTATGTCTGAGATAAAAAAGAAAAGCATTCTCCTTTCTCTTAGGTGAAACGGAAACCAACAACCAACCAGCTTCATTCCTTTTCAATGTTTTGTCTTAAACCTGTGAAAAATGCCATACTAATAAACACTGATAGCCTGTTTTTGCAGCCAGCAGACTCATGGTTACAAGCGACTGGAACAACATTTTATCTCCAAACGGGAGACAGAAGACATCACTTGGAATGCAGGAGTCAGTGTCGACATTAAGAACATCTTGACAAAGATTTACAGAACAGAGTCTAGTCAAAGTAATGCTGAAAAATTTGGAACAAATCAAGGGCTCACATAAAAAGGTCAGGATAATAAAAATTTTACATGTTACTCATGTACTACAGCCTGTTTAGAAACTGGGTTTACTAGGTATCTTTTAGCTTCAATCTGAATTGATGTTTTCCAGAGTGAATTATTTTGATAATATCGTAGAAAAGGATCATTTTCCCCTTCATCTGCATACTTCTTAATCAGAGTTTTTTCTACTAAATTGCAGCCCAAGTTTCACCTGTTTTTCCTAAATACTAAATGTATTTCTATTTAGCCATGTGCAGAGTACTCTGCTCACATATGCATCTAAATAAGTACACTGAAAGCAGTGCACAGATATTTTGCCTGCTTTGCTGCAGCAGAAAGAGAGATGATGCTGTTTTTACAAATGTTTTCGTCATTTTTGTGTAGCAGTGTTGGTAATATCTGATCAATATTGTATCTTTACACAGTGTTCTGACATTTCAGCTGGTATACATTTCTGAGGAAGAGGTTCAAAGAGTAATGACTATCAGAAAAGTCATTAATAATTTTAGTCATGTTAGACATTAACCAAAATTACATTTTAATACATACAGTATTTTCTTTATAAATTAGTTACATGGAAGATGCCTAATGAGATTTGTCTGAGTAAACTTCTAACTAAAATAAGGCAAAATACTGATGATGCACTCAAGTTATACACAAACTTGCTTTAAAATATCATCCAATTTTAGGGAAAAAAAAAGGAAAAAAGATTACATACATAAAAGCATTCACAAGATGTAAATACATACCTATAGCTAATAGAGACCAGTCATTACTATGACATCTTGAGAACCCTCTTTGATTATCTTTTAATACACTCAAAACGACGAGGGAAAGGGCTAGCTAGGGTGGTTCAGTGCCATTGGGCAGTGTCACAGCGCCAACTGCACTCAATTACCAGTGTGAAAGATTATTCTGTAACAAGACTCCAATTTTGGCTTCTCCGTAACTAAGGTCAGTCCAGGCTCCCAAACCACAGGAAAAGCCCTTGAAAAAATGTGAAGAAAACTTAACAGTACTAGCCTCACAGATCTCACTTATAGATATGCACAACTTCATTCCTCAGTTACCCAATATGCGGTAACCTTTAGTTTCAGGTGTTTCTATAGCTCAGCCAAATTACACTACTTTATCTAGGCAACATCAGAACAGGAATTTGAGAAGAATTACAAAAGGCAACCAGATGTCATAAATTGCTTCAGTATGGCATGCTGATCCACTGTATATTTAATTTATGCAACCCAGCTTCTCACAGTAAACAGTACAGTTCAGATGGCAGAGATATATATATTTATAGATTGGTCTAAACATAAAGCACATCTCACCCGCAGTGGAAATCAGATATGTGGGTACTGTACCAGATTACTGGACACAAAATGTGCCTGCAAGGATTGATCATTCTATAAGTATTCTTTTTTTTAAAATCAGCCATTTAAATCAGAGGTGACATGTTAATACAACCCACAGGATTTCTGTCTTGTTGAGAAAACCCCACACATTTTGTATACCATGCAAGTAATCCAGCACTACATGGTCCATAGAGTTCAGAACAATGTTCCTGAAATAGATTTTTGACAAAAAACTATCTACTTAACGAAGTAAGTGGAATTTTCTACTTGTTCTAATACATATGTTCCTAAGCAAACACTCACAACAAATTCTACATCTAACAAGACACTGAAGTTCAACCTTGCATCTTAACAGCCCAGGAACAAAGAAATTTACCCTCAAGAAAGTAAGTGTCAGCAGTCAGTAACAATTCTAAAATTACCATTAGGTTGTTAAAAATTAACAAGTCCCAGTAATTTGGGTGAATAGGCTCTCAATCATGCCCACCTTTACTATTCAGATTACTCCTGTCAGTGTAAGAAGAGAAAATAGGAGAGGGAAATTTGAGCTTACCTTCAAGGTATAGATCACACAGATGACTTTGTCTTCACTAAAGCAAAATCTAACATATGTATACAATATGTCCCTTGGAAATCAAAAGATATACCACTGCCTGTGGTTCTCCACACCATATTGTCCCCAAAGTTCTAACCACTGATAAAGAAAAAATGCCTCCAGTCTGGCCCAAGAGTTCTCTGTATCATGACGATATAATCACACATTTCTTTTCCTTGTATGTTGTGTTCAGACATGGTATGAAATAGCATATGGGAAGAGTCACAGAAAGGAGCGCCTGGTGGTGTCTATCTTTGATTTAGTGCAAGCGACTGCAAACTAAAATAAACTACTTTTAACTCATGAGGGCCTAGATGTATCTACTTACTTTCATTTGATCCTTTTCCTTCAGTTTTTTAAAATTCTCATACCAAGTCTATTTATTCCACAACATGTGAACACACAGAAGTTCTTTTTTTACTTCCATTCATACCAACAATAAGGAGCACTAAGCAAACACAGACATGATCTCCAGAGATCATGTAATGGCATCATATCTTCTACAGGGTTTATAATGATTATTGACATTCTTATTCCAAAGGGATCCAATCCCTATACGGCCAACAAATTTGATCTAAATAGAAAAGATTATTTGTGTCAGAGGATAGGAAGAATAATTTCATGATTTTGTATCGTTAATGATTTTTCTGACCAGTGTGTCTTTAATATTTGCAAATAACACCTTTTTTCTATCTTGTTTATCTCCACAGTGCACTTTAAAAATTCCACTTGCACCTTTTCTCTGTGAAGACCAGTAGGTGGACAAAACTAAACCTTTTCTGCAGAGATTTTAAGCAAGTCACCATCCGCTTTGTATTCTTCTTGCAGCCCCCGTTTCAGTGGAATTGCCTTCACCAAAGTGCTTGCATTGTACTACATGTTAAGTAATTAACTGGGAATAGAATAATAGAATAGTTTGGGTTGGAAGGGAACTTCAAAGGTCATCTAGTCCAACCCCCCTGCAATGAAGCAGGGACATCTCCAACTAGATCAAAGCTACCTAGAACCACATCCAGTCTGGCCTTGAATGTCTCCAGGCATGGAGCATCTACCACTTCTCTGAGCAACCTGTGCCAGTGTTTTACCACCCCCATTATAAAGAATTTCTTCCTCACATCCAGCCTGAATCTCCCTCCTTTAAAACCATCACCCCTTGCTGCTCTGTCACAACAGGGCCTGCTAAAACGTTTCTCCCTATCTTTCTTAATAGGCCCCTTTAAGTACTGAAAGGAAAAGAAGTAACTACCGCTTCTTGATTATTCTTCAGTCCTTGCTCTGGACTTCAGGAGATGGAGAAAAATGCAGCCAGGACTAAGTGGCATTTCCCAGCTGCACAGGGGCTGCCAAGCCTCCCAACCAACCTTTCCCGATGCTACCTGCAGCCAGCCTCACCATGTACCCACAGGTTTTCACCTTGTGTACATTGGAAAACAGCCCATGCTCCTGTGATTTGAGTCATTCCAAGGATTTTCACTGGTCAATTCTATCAACTTCACAAGAATTGGATTACACTTGAGAGTCCATGGAAAAGAAAATGGAAGGTTATCTGCCTCTTCTGACGTAAGTGGGGCACATCCTCATTGCAAAGGGGATCACAGTCAGCCAGGGTTAAGTGGGAACTTTGATTCCACATTACCTTCTCAACTCAGTTACTAATGACTTAAATGAGTTTTAAAGTAAGCTGTTCTCCCCCACCCCTAAACCAAACAAAATTAAAAAGTGCAAGTGCCCTTAGCAGAGAAAGGTACAAATGATGCAACTCAATTTATCAGCCTAATCCACATCACTTGAAATCAGATGAATAATGTGTGGCAGTTCAACAGGGAACATCTCTTCTAATTACTTGCTCATGAGCTTCCCACCAGCCAGTAACTATTTGTCTTAATTGACAGTGTGTACTCCTCAAATAGCTAAACCTTCCTGTTTTGATAAATTAATTACATTGATGAACCCTTTGTTAACATCTTATAGTAAATCCAGAAATGACACATTAGTGGGACAAACAGCACTGTACCCCAAAATAAAAATCTGCCCAAAGTACAAAAAGCAAGTTACTGTATATATTTTTAGAACGCATGGATTTTGTTAACATTAATTACCCCTTTCTTCAAGCTTTAATTCAGGGACAGTTTCTATTAAATTATATTACTTTCCCTTAGGGTCTTTATGGCAAATATGCAGCTACAGAAACAACAGCAGATTATAAATGGAGGTGATAGAGGCAATGAGTACTTGTAATGAGGTCTGTATCAAAGAGAAAAATGCCTTCTTTTGTGAACATAGCCTTCCATCCAAAATGAAAACAGAATAAAATGCACAACTCACAAGTCTATCTGCTCTGAACATGACCAGCCTTTGGCACCCACAAGACAACAGGAATTGTCAAGAACCCCACAACTAGAAGTTTCAGTACCAAGAGAATACAAGAACTTTCAAAGGGTCTCATTTAGGGAAACCTTTTTTTTATTATTATCTCTGGAGCATCCCTCTACACCCATCGCCCTGTCAGGAATAAGAATTTTCAAGCACTTCTTTCCTTCTCTGGAGAGAACTCTAGTAAAAACTGCTGAACCACCAAAGAAAAGCTGTTCAGAAACACAAACTGAAAAGAAAGATGTAAGCTCTGGCTACAGATAAAATTGTACAAAATACTGAGTTACAGACCAGCCTATTTTAAGATCTCCATGTGTTTAAACACAAATGCTTTTAAAACTAACAGAAGTTACTCAGGGATTAATGTCTAGCAAGATTTTCTTATAGGATGTCCAAGTCTCAGACAGTAAAATTAGCACAATTACATGTATTGAAAGTATTTATAGCATGTGAGCTTTTATGCATGTTAATGTATCTACAGGTATTTTTTTGTTTGAACTGCTTTTCTTTAATAGCAAGATCAACTTTTGGTACACTTTTTATGAGGATCTTTTTGATGAGGACTGTAAAGTACAGTCTTCACTGTAAGATTTTCAGTACATCTATGAAGTCCATGAGAAAATCCCCCTCTGACCAATGCATTATGATGAAAGACTTCATGTGTTTATGTTCTCTCATCTGTGAATTATATCTGATTTTTAAATTCAGAAAATGGGATGCTTTCTTGACCTTAGTCGTTACACATTTTTGGCCATTAAATCTTTCTGATATTTTCATTATCGCCTGTCTAATATTATCCCACCTAGCTAGCTTTTCAGTGAAGTATTGTCTACAGCCTTTGTGCCTTGGGGAAGGATTTTTCATTTCATATTGTTTGTTCAGACTTTAATGAGATTCTTAAAAGAGCAATCCCTTGGATTGTAACAGAATCCCACTATAGAGAAGAGACGGGTAGAAAGCGTTCTGACACAACCAGTTTTACAGAAAGAGAAATTTATGTTCACAAAAGTAGACTAGATCATAAAAGGTGGAAGAAAGAGAATGTCACCCATTACATTAAATGCATAACATGAGAAGATAGTAAAAAAAAAAAAAAATCTGAGAAATCTCCACCAAAAATATCATTAGGTGTCATATTTTAAAATAAAAGTGCTTTTCAAAAGGTTCTTTTCAAAAACATGAATAATGGCATTTAGAAGTTACAGGATCTGCACGAGAAAGACGGGCACATGGCTTGATAAATTGGCTAAAAAGAATTATACTGGAGTCTATAACAGTAAGATTTAGTCTAAAAAAAAAAAAAGAAGAAACACCTTAATCTTTACTTATTTTTTTTTTTTAAAAAAGATGATTTTTCCAGTAAGAAAAATGGACATGGCTATGTCCAGAAACAGAAAAATGCTTTGCACAGAGTAATTCTCCATATCAGCAAAATAAAATAATGGTTTGGTTCCCCCTCAATTTACTTGTTAGGTGTGCATTAAGTATCTTCTGAGGAAGCAGACACAGAGAGTGTACTGGAATAGTTAGAAGAATGTCTATTTCACTTATAAAATTCTAATTCCATTTTCAGACATTCTTTAGTATAAAATATTTAATATATAAAAAATTATAGATTGCCCAGACCTGAAAGAATAGGCTTCCAGTGGATTCAGCAAGGCCTGGCAAGACGATAGAAACCCCTAATATAAATGGTAACTGCTGTGATCAGCTCCATGTTCAATCTCTCACGGAATCCTCAAAAGCACAGAAAGCGCGGAAAAAGATGAGCAAATTACTCTTAAAGCTAATGTTCCCTGCGACAAGAGGAAAACCATATCTGGAAGAGAAGTGGGAGAGAGAATAAAAACAGTTGCTTGCATTTATTAACTAATAAGTTCCAGTTGATTTTCATGGTGCTTAGAAAGAAAGACATTTTTTAAAGATAATTATAAGCTTTTTTTTTTCTCCAACATATCCTGGTTTTAGCAATTACTACTATATGCCTATTATAATATATAATATTACATTATTAGAGTTTGTGACAGGAAGTGCTCAGATCATTAAAGGAATAGAAGATATCCAGATCCACATCTCTTCATTATTGAAGGAAATAATACAACATTCTTATTTGCTCTTCTTTCTACTGACACTCTCCTTTAGTCTGATTTTAAAACTCAAGTTGATAGTTGACCAGTTTAACAAACTGACATGCTAGATTATTAAGTAAAAAAATATAAATTCCTAAATCATATAATGCAGAAGTAATTAAATTATTAAAATGTATCAGAAAGATATGTGAATAAATTAGTCCTTATTCGGTACAGATTTAGCAAATGCCTCATGAATACACTTTTACTTTAATGATTTTCAAACAGTTTGGAGCAGACAGCTCTGCTCACTGCTCAAAACAACGTCTCGCTCAGACAGGGATTTTAGCCAGCCTCCAAAATGCCTCAAACATGACTAAGCAACATGCAGCACACAACTAGCCACAGGCCTAAAGAAATTCTCACCTAATTGGTTAACTAGCCTTCTAATCAGAGCATGCTGGATCTCAGCTCAACTTTCACTATCCAGTCAACCAGTCAGCTGCAGGTGGGAAGAAAGCGGAAGGCACAGAAGAGTCAGAGATCATTTAAGTTGCACAGCTATCCTTTAAAAACACATTCAGCTTCGAAATATCCATGTATAGTTTATCTGGGTTGTAGATAAAGTGCACCACAGATGCTGAGATATTAGACCTGGCAGGTTGCAGAGACATCCCTGGTCCAGCAGGATACTTTAGCACAGCCACAGAGAGATTTCCGAGCCAGGTCAGCAGTGCAGCTGCTTGTGGCAATGCTTCATCTGACTCTGGGGAGCTCCAGGTTCCTATTAGCCTCCCCTTAATCCCAAGCAAAACCTGGCCCTGCAAGGCACTGCACCTGAGCTAATAAGCCCCTTCTGGATGGAAACGCTGAGAAACAGGGGGATGAGCCAGCAGGAGCCAGCCTGGGTCCTGATGACATGGAACAGAGCCAGCACTAATAAGCTGGGTCCATATGACAGCCTTCATGCTGGGCTGCACTGTGCATCCCAACAGTATGGGGATTTTCAAGGTTTTTTCCATTATCCCCTGTTTTCTTGCTGACTGCCTGGCATGCCACCACATTAGCCTGGCCCTAAACCAGCCATTTTTTTTTGTGGGGGAGGAAAAAAGGGAAAGGTCTCCTGCACATATAATTTGGCTGTTCCTGGCATTCGATTTGGACATAAAAAAAAAAGCAGGTTTGTTGTTTTATTGGTTTTTTGCCTTTTTTTTTCTCCTCTGATTGCATCTTTTATAATTTTAAGAGCTGTTTCTGCCTGTAGCATGTGTTTAATATGATTTTAAAACTAAAATATCTAATAGTTCAATGTTTGAAAACTATGAATGACATTTTCATTATACATTGTGCTTAAAATAATCCCTACAATAAACAAATTTATATGGAATATGCTTTGGTGAACTAAAACTTGTGCTGCAGGTACAAATCTATGAGGAAAGACAGATTTTCTACAAAATCTATCACCATCCTCTTACTTCTCTATTATAAAATACTGTTTAAAACCTACCATAACTTCGGTTTTGTTTTTTGCCTTAAGAGGAAAAAAGTGGTTTTCCTTCAGTGGAGTACAAATCTTGAGGTAATTACATAAGATATGCCAACTCATTTTATAAGCCTCTATCTGAGCTATTAACTTTTTTGTTTTGTGGTGAATTTTGTCTAATTAATGCCTGGAAATGCAATTATTTTTAGAATACATTTTAGAACCAATGTATTACTTTTATAAGTAATATGCAACTGAAACCAAATTTATACTTCTCCCTCAATATGGAATTAATGTACTTCACTGCTCAACACTCAGATTTTCATTATGGGGTAGTGCATTTGTAATGAATCATAGTTATATTTGACAGGGGAGTAATGCAATCTAAGGAATAACTAATCCCCTGGTTGGGAAGAGGAGCAGATGAACTTAAGAATATTATATAAGAGTATTATTATATGCAATATCCATATGATGGAACACCTTTTCAAGGTAGGAATGTCAATCATGTAAGTATACTACAAAACTGAATTTTTAAGGGTTAAAAACACAGTCTATTTCCTTTCACTTGGGCACTGCATTAAAATTAAAATTATCTACAAAGACAACAAATTAGGAATATAAAACTATATACTGCTGAAAAGATAGGACCACTTATGTGCAGAAAATGAAATTTCACTATAAAGGGTAAACAACAGAGTTCCACAGAAGACAAGGCAGCCTCCAGGCCTCTGTTAGCCTCCCGTTTCTCCTGGAATTATTATTCTGGAGATTTCAAGTGCTGTCACAAATATACCAGGTACCTAGCTTTCTTCTGATCTGTGTTACATCAGAAAAAACATCTGACTTTTGGATTATACAGATCAATATCAGTCAACATAAGTAATTCATTTTTTATACAATTTATACTGCATAATGAGAATGCTGTCTGACATATATCGTCTGACAAGCAGAAACCATAAGCATGTGTATTACTCCAAAATTATCTCACCAATACAATTATAAGCACCTCCATTCAGTCTTTAACAGGTAATTTCCATCCACAGGGTGAAGCTCACCCTAGAAGTCAAGAAACACTCCTAGGTTTTTAAATAAAAACTCTTCTATCTGCCGTAAGTTCTTTCTGAGTGAAGTAAAAGAGGACACAACTGCAGCATACATGGACAGCATCACAAGATACACATTATAATTGATAAACAAGGGATGTTATGTCCCCTTACTTGACATAATCTGTGTATGGAGTTTCGTTAGCCTGCACAGTTGAATTAATTTTCACTCCTGAAATATCCTGTAACTCTTCTCTGCCACTTTTTCAATTTCTTAAGGGGTTTGCTTGTTTCTTTTGTTTTCTTTTAATGAGCAGATACTACAATAGGGTACATTATGATACTGTTCTAGTAAAGTTATCTACAAAATCAGTATTATTTTCCTAATTTCCATCTACCATCCTTCAGCTTGTACGTCATGTACTTACAGTCATGTCAGAGGATCACACTGGGTTATCCAGCAGAAAGATAACAAGCTGCCTCACTGGATAAAAACACCTGACTGAACTCTTAAGGTGATGAGTAGCCCAGAAAGGAAAGACTACCCAGACATCTGAGAAGTTTCTTTCCTTTACTGTCATCTATACTATTTATGGACCAGCCACAGGAAAATAAAAGATCTGGGCTTTTGTTCTTAGTCACTGTTATACTAAAATGCTGTGTCTCTTCTCCTACTCTATCTCTTTCAGTTGCCCTACATTAGACTCACACTGAAATGGCAGTCGTGCCTACATCGGCTCTCCTAATTCAGTTGTTGTGAAAGGATTTACTGAACTGAAGCCATATTGGAAAGTTACATATGGCACCTCAGGCCTCGCCTGTAACTGCAAGACAGTTATAATGTGTCCCCCAAATTTGAGCACTTGCAGACCAATGCAGCTTGTAAGGAATGGCTTCCCATTGCCTGGGTCTCAGTTTTTTGTTCTGAGAAATGTATATAGACTGCTTTGTTCAGATTCACTTCCTCCTTGGAGGATGACTTTCACATTATCCTGGGGTTTAAACAACAGAAAAAATCTGGTAACAAAATTACTGATAACAAAACACACAGACCACATGACCTATCAGTGATTTGATTTTCAGTACATGTTAATAAAGTTGAAAGATTACTTTGCCTACACAGACCAATCCAAGATTCTAATCTTTGTTACCACCACAAGTAACTTCAGTGTGTCAAGGTTTCTGACTTCCACAGTCTTTCTTATAGTTGTAATTTTCATTTGGGTTTACTCAGTTTTCTAGAAACCTTTATCATCTGTGAATATATGTAAAGCAGGCTAAGAAATAAAATTACTATGTCAGTTGCTTTTTAGTATCTGTTTCTGCCACAAATAAAGGCACGATAAAAGATCTTGACTCAGTTCACTAAAAATTACCTCTGCGATGGTCCGTTCTTTTCCTCTCAGTCAGCCCCCGGTTTTGATCTTATGTCATAGATCATATGATCACAGTCTCTGGCTGTGATAGAATCCCACTAAACTACAGGAAATAACTGACTGGTATGAAAGCCCATGATTAAGAAGTAACAAAATCTACTTAGCTTTCAAGAAAAGATAGGAAAAAAAAGTTACCTTCACTTTTTGATTTGCTAAATGAGTATATATATACACACGCAAAACATAAAAATACTTTGCATGACATAAAACCCAATATTTTTGTACAATTAGGAGGAAAAAAAACACTGACTGATGGTGCCTTTCAATTATGGCACATTGTATGTGGGAGACTACTGACAAAGTAAATCCCTGCAGGGAGGAATTTGTAAGAAATTCCCATTACAGTCCATTGTATACTGCTGTTCATGCAGAGAGGAATTTCCTAGAGTTGACATAAAACTACATTTACATTTCGCTGCCATGGGGATAACTGCTAATTCAACATAAGTGATAGTTTATTTGTTTGTTTAGTTTGTCAGAAAGGTACAGCCATATTACTTTCACTGTGAAATATAGCGATTATGGTTCACTATACACACAACTGAAGGTCACAGCTATCTGAAGTAAAAACAAATAGAAAACAAACAGAAAAAACATGCAACTGACATGAATTTTGTTAACAACACTTTTTTCATTTGCAATCCTTATAAGCATCGATTACAATTTGTTCAAACCATCTTAGGGTTGAAGAGTACTTGGCAAACATTTCCACTACCACACCGCGCTTGCATGAAACCACACTTTCCTCATGTCAGATAGAGGAAGCCTGGATAAATGTAGCTCAACCATTGCCTGTTGAATTGAAACTGATGGGGTCTGGAGAAGGAGGTTTTCTATGTATGAACCACACTAACAAAGCACTTAGGTATACAGCTTACTCAGAAGTAGGTCTTACTATTGTTTAGAAAAAGGCATTGCAACAAAACTACAACTGTAATGCAAGGAAACCAACATTCCCCCCAGCCTTTCTCTCCCCTGAGATTTTAATTTCATTCAGTCATTAGCATCATTCATAGCCTTGCACTGAAGGGCAAAATGCTAATGTCAGCAGGAATGCGAGTCTCAGACAAAACAAAAAATCAGGATTGGCTGCTGAAGCTTTGAGACTTGGATTATGCTTTTTCTTACTGATTTCTTTTGCCTGCCTTTCCAGTGTTTTCAGAGCATAGGCTTCCTGTATCCTGGAAACATTTTAAGTTTTGCCAATCCTTCTTTATCTGGCCAATTAATTTTCACCATCCAATCAAGTGATACACTAACAATAAAAGCCCACTTCTCTAGCAAACCTGCTTTTCTTCAGTCCTGGTGAATACAATATACTGCACAACAAATAGCAAGTTTAGAATGTGATGCTTTCTCATTCTTTTTGGACTTTGGATGTTTTAGATTATATAATAGCATCACATATTCTAGCTCTTCCTTCAAGCATTTGAGGGACTTCAGGGTAAAACTAGCCTGACAAACTCCAGTGAAAACACTGTAAATTGTCTTCTTCCTCAAACTCTTCTTCCATTATAGAAATGGCATGAAGAAAACTGGCATTGCCTTGAACCTAAGAAACTAAGGCAACCTCCTCCAGAAAGTGAAAATTAATTAAAATTGGTCAAAAATCCTGCATCTGAACATTGCCCCTAACACAAAAGAATCCACTACAGATGCTGCTATCATTACCTATTTAACATGAAAGGCACCCAGACACAATAATGATAGATTTCCAACAGTACAGTACCTTTAAAAGTATCTTGAGGTTACAAAATCCTATTGTTCTTCAGAAAATAAGTGAAAATACCTAGTGTCAATGCCATTTTTACTTCTCAATATATGTGTATTTAATTATTACTTACTGACTTCACAAATCTATAATCCAGACAATGAGACTTTTGACACTAGAGGTAGAAAATTCTAGGTCATCATTCTGCAGTGCCTTTGGGAACATGACTAAGTACGAAGTTTGTGATTATCTCAATTGTCTGTCTCTTGAAGCGTGCTCTGGGGGTCACCATCATCAGGGGAAGACTACAAAGCAGTAAGTATTTCACAATGCTTTCCAGAGACCAAGAGCCAAGACTGAAAAGCGGTGAATGGAAAATATCAGGAGAGGGAAACAGGGTTTGTAACCGGAAGCTGTAAGACAGAATCTTCATCCTGGCATGAGTCTTTATGAAGGGAGTCCAAACAAGGCTACAGCCAAGCATCACATACATGCACACAGATGGCATGTTGAAGGCTACCTTTTTTAACAGCAGAGCAGGGTGATGAGGAAGCAGAGGAAATGACAGCTAGCACAGCAAAAACGTATTTCCATTGCAATTACCTGGTCAAAGCACAGAAGAAAGAGGGGGCTTTTTTCACTTAAAGGGGAACTCTGAGAAATTTGAGATGACCTTTGCCAATACAATCAACCTTCTGCTCACTGTTAAACAACAGAAGGAGAACTGTGGTATCTGCAGGGAGGAAATGGGATGGAGAAGAAAAATAATGAGGCATCCTGCATGGGAATGGAATTTTCAAGGTTGCAATGGGGATTTCAAAGTCTCAAGGTGAGGCAAAGAAATTAATCCTATTATGCAGAAAACTACACTATCCTTTCCTGCAGGGAGTCATACACATTAATGCACTGCCTAAGGTTGTCACTGGATGAGGGCCCTCCACAATACCCACCCTTTCGCTACAGGAAATGTTCTGTAACCTTCTCTGACATGTTAGGAAGCACATAGCAGCGCACTTGAGGTTTAACAGAATTCTCCATTGTGGCATTAAGCCCATCTCATAAGGTTTCTTCAATGTCTGCAGATACACTAGATAGACAATCACCAACATCGCTCCACCTGGGGACATTAGATGAAAATGCATTTGAGCAACAGCCCCGTTCCAGCTGGGCATAGTATTCCTTTGGATTCTGGCCACAATGTCTAAAGCGCTAAGGTCAAGATCAAGTCAGTGGCAGAACAAACAGTGCATGGCTTCCTGACAGAAGCAGCCTGCAGAAACCCTAAGATCTTGCAATAAAGACATAAATAACAGGTTTAGTGCACACTGTGAGGGAGAAGCTTCAGAAACAACTCAAAGGACAGTGCAAACCTAGCCACTGACTTCTGTGAAATGTTATTAATATGATAGTTCACAACATACAAAAGGATTTTGATACCTCGAACAAGGATGAGTGCACAAGGAAAAGACAAGTGAAATTTCCATCACCTGGTCATGTATTTTAGTGTTGCCAAAGGACATTTCAGTATGACCCAAGTATCAAAAGTCAACAAAATATTTTAATATTTTGAGTTTGAATTAGTTCAATGCCTGGAAAACAGGCTACTCTGCCAATTTGAGTGTTGATATTCAGGTGACAGAGGTGAAGGTAATATATGAATATCTGCAGACTGGCACATAAAATAGGTTTAGCAAAACAGAGAAATTGACCCATCAAGAGAACAGACTCTTCCACAAGTCAACCTGCTAATAAAGTAGCTGAGAAAGCTCAGAGTAGGTTTATGCTTTACATAAGAAATTAGCCCACTGACCTTCTATCTGGGATCATCAACGCAAAAGTAGAGTGTCATACAGGTCAGTGATTACACATATGTGCAGCAGCTGCATTATCATTCTTAGTGGCTGTTTCCCAGCATAGAAAGAATTAAACTGTACAGCAATATGAGAGCTGCAGAACTGTAGGAGGTTATAATTACAAAAATGTCTGTTGGGTTGTAAAGCCTAAAACAATCAAATTATTATTGCATTTTGAGTTTACAATAATAAACTGGTGATTTAAGTTATTCCACATATATTTTTTAAAGTTTGATATTAAAAATGAATAATTAACATAAATGCAGCAGCAAATACTTTTCTGCCTCTCACATTTACCATAATAATTTATGAGACCCAACAGTATAAAGTAGTAAATATAATCTCATATCATCTTGCTGATCAACGGCAATCAGGTAATGCGCTATTATACAAGACACAATCAATATAACAGGAAATTCATATAGAGATGTTTATTGCTAGTTACCAGTCACTCTATTGATATTTTAAATATATAATTAGAGCAAGAACTCATTTGCTTTTCATCTTAAAAGCAGAAAGCTTCAGTCCTTAGGTTTATACTTCCAGATGTAAAAGCTGCAACTTTGTTCTGACAGATCTTCTTGTAGAAGAAAAATTTCCAGGAAGAGCAATTTCCCACCCACTTTACAGCAACTCAAATTTGCTCCAAAATACCACCCTTTAAAAACTGTTCAAATTAAAAAGCATAAAGAGACACTTCAACAGTGTTAAGCAAAGAAATGTGAGGCTGAGCACTAAGTGAAAACATATTCTCATACTGTCCATGCTGGAATGATTTGAGTAACATGTATTTTTACATCTCTTCATAGCATGGACCTTACTGAGCAAGATATTTATGCATGTTTCTAAGCTCATTAAAGGCTTACTCAGTGGTGAGCTACTTGTATTTCTAGATGTGCTTTGTTCCTCATGCCATGATTCATTTAGAGTTGTATTTTATAGATAAAATATAAAAATTACGGCATTCTAATAAGATGCTTCATCTGTGACACTGACAGTATAAGGTGTTTCAGAAAACATAAGGAAGTCTCAAGGGGAAATTTCCTCCTAACTCCAAGCAGTTAGCAGATGTCATTTGTTCTCTTCAAAACCAATCAAAGCTAAATTATCTAATTTTTGAAACCTATCTGATGTTTTCTTGGCTGTTTCATTTTTCCTTCAAAACCGCCCTTTCTGAATATTTCTATAAACCTCATCAAGTTTAAATTCCATTACTTAGAACTGATGAATTTTAAATGAATGCAATGAAGAAATAAATAAATCCCAAATCCCTAAAGAATCCTTAACATCTAGATTTAAGGACAGTAGAAGAGGAAAGAAAGAATCTACATTTGTGTGTTCCTTTTGGAAGGGAGAGGTCTTGGCCTCTCCATAGAGCATAAGTAGTTATTATCATAAATAAAAGTGGGAAACGCTGTAGAAACTATGTAATTTATTGGAATGGCAGCAGTTATGTAGCAATAAGCAGATAAAAACCAACTTAGTACTACTGAAAATTAAAATCACATAAACTGAAACCTAGACTAAAGCTTCAAACTGTACTCTAATTCTTTCATCAGACTTTTTGGACAACATCTTTAAAATCTCTGTTATTTACAGAAATTCAGCATCTTGCACTCTTTCAGTCTTTAAATGCAGGTGATAATGGAAATTCAAACTTCTTTGTACCAGTGGATCACAAGTAAATATCAAAACGTTTTGAAGACTATCACATATTCAACGTTGGTATCAAATGTTTCAGATTTTACTGCTGAATATCATTCACTGGGTGTACTGAGAAACCTTCGTCAAAAATGAACCTGGGCCACAAACCATGGAAGCATATTCCTTTTCTAACTTACTACCACATACATTTATATAAGTTTTTATACTGGCTCTGAATTCAAGGCTTCATGTCTCACTAGATTTTTGGAAGGTATTTAAGGATGCTCTGACCTACAGAATTACCAATACTATATAAAAGGGAGGTGTGAGTTAAGGGACATCAAGAAGAATTATCAATCACACAAAAATTAGATAAGCCCCAGCAATAGGAAACACCTGGTGTAAAAGAGCAATAGTGAAATGAGCCAAGGCACACAAAACATCTGCCTGGGGAAGTTATGATCTCTCTCAAGCCTTGCCTGGGAGCCCACTCAAAGAATTTGAGCAAAGACAAGCAAGAGAAGTTATTCATTCTCATTTGACCTACTTCATCTTCTAATTAGCATTTGGTAATTGGCTGGAAAAAGTCCAACTTTTTGCCCAGTAGATGCTCTTCAGGTATGCTGACTGCCTTGGGTTAACGCCTGGGAAAACGGCAATCTGTACTAAGTGATTTAGGAATACAAATCTCACTGTAACTAAGTGGAATCCAAGTACCTAAAAGCTAGTGACTTTTGATAATCCCAAATGTTACACCATATTGCAAAGGATGACATGAAAATGCTGCCAGTGGGACTCCAAAGAACAGTAAGTAAACAGAGGACAGAAATCTTGCTCTCCCTTTCTGCTTTTCAGCAATAACAGATCATCAAATCTGAAAGATTAAGAGCTTTTTAGAGGGAAGAAAGAGAATAACCTAAGAGAAAATAAATACTTATAAAATCAATTGTTAGATAAGCACTTTTAAGAATGTTTTAATTTGGGAGAAAATAGGCAACAGCAAGAGTATTAAAAGAAACATACAAAGTAAAATTAAAGGATAGTGAAAACTTAGGTAACAAATACTACAAAACACTGGCAACTCAGTCAAGCTAAACTTCTGCTTTTCTGTAAGGAAAAATGTTGAAGTTACAACAGTTTGCCAAAATGTTAAATGAACTCCAACTGTCTGCTCTGCAAATCTCAATCTGAATGAGTATCCTGAGGCATGCTATCACGTCTGAAAAAGCTCTAGTTGAATGAAGTCTCATCTGACCCCTGAGAATCAGTTCAACTGAGAAGCAACAGGAGAAAATATGTGCAGAAATGTATTTTGACACATTTTCCCGAAGCTGGATGATTTATTGTTTTGCTCTTTTTTTTACCAAAGACATCCCAGCGCTTAGTCAGGATGAACATGTCCATAAGAAACTTTCCAGTTTTAGTCTCAACAAGTAGCTAATGCCACCTCCCATTAATGGAATTGAGGTAGGCAGCATTCACTGGTAAACAAGTAGTTATATTTTTACACTGAAAAAAGTAGGAATGCTGTCAAGTCAAACAACAAGTGGACTGCAATTTTGATGGTACTAGCCATAAAGTTTAGATTTCAGTGAAGCTTGATTTTTAATAGAAAGCTAACTGCATCCTTCCAGTATGATTAAATAGTGTAAAGAAAGGCTTTTCTAGAAATAGAGAAGTGTTTTCTACTGAATCTTATCCATTGTTCTGATGGAGGCTGAGGATTTGAAGTCAATCCTCTAGTTAACCAAGTCATTAAACTTTACTAGAAATTTCAGGGATGAAGTTCTTCTGACTGTTCTTAACATCAGCATGTGTGATGGAATTAAAATGCAGGAGATACTCCATTCCCTGAAAGTCTTGTGTTTGAAACAAAACTGATGAAATTTTGTTACCATCCCAACCATATATAATTAACACAATTACAGGTTAATCATATTCCATTGCTTCCCCTATTCTCAGTGGCTGTTGCATGATATTTGAGAAAATGTGTTTTTAGAACCTGTTCCTGCAAGCACAAATGCAAACACTCACCTCAGTTCCATTTTGCTCTGTAAAGATTAATACATGTGTATGAATCTACCCACATGCATCCACCTGAAACCAAGGCCACTAATTACATCCTAAATGTGCCAGGAAGTTTGTGTTTCAGTTATGGGTTCTGCCACGAATGTGTGATGTGCTTTAAAATCCTTGCCTGAAAGATACCGAATGAGCACAAAAAGTATAACTGAGTTCCATTTCTCATAAACTAATCAAAATGAAAAAGAAAAATAAAAATCTTTTTAAAATGTGGTAAATTTTTCCACAAAATCTTTCTTACTCATCCCTCGGACATTTTTTCCTCCATTTCCCCCTCAAAAATACTCTAGGTACACTTTATGGCATTCTACTGACTTACAGTCATGCTACGCACAAAGAAAGTTGTAACATTAGGTCTTGACTGACTAGTGTAAGTATGGCTCAAGCAGAGAGTGGGGAGAAGTGGTTCTGTCCACAGTTCAGACCACAAGTCAGACTGCTAAAAATAAGTCATCTCATACACAGAGTTAAAATGTTGATATAGGAGCAGATTTTAGCAGAACTTTCAGATTACAGATACTGAAAAATGCCAAAAATCCTTTTGCTTTTGGAAAAAAAAAAATACCATAAATGTGTTTAAGCATCCCTTGGTTACAAATAAGAAGCTTGCAGAGCTTGCTGAAAACACAATATAATAAAGACCAAGTGAACCAACCATGCTAGCAATACAGAAAAAAGGAACCAAAGCAGACCCCTGCTGTGGAGGAAAAACACCCTAGGTCAAGATCATACCCTTCCCACCAAAGAGAAGACAACAACTTTCACTGAAGAACTTGAGATGCTGACCACTCACTGTAACTCTACCCTGCTTTTTTGCTAAAAAAGGCTATTACCATTAGTCTTGGCCCCTGAAAGGCTTTAAGAAAGGTAAAGGTAACATCAGAGAAAGGGGTACATACAGAAAGTTTGTTTATATCAATTCTAACAGTATCATTACTGGGAATGAGCTGTAATAGCTGCATAATTTGATCTATGAGTATTAACAGAATTTTAATAAGACTAATAGTTCCTTGAGTAGACGTAAGAGTTTAACAAGGTTAAGAATAAATTTTTTGGTTCGCATACACAGTATGTTTCTCTAGGCCACATGAAATATGTGGGGTGCTTGATATGTACCCTGCTCTTACAGACTGACTGGTAAAAATAAGATGCAAGTTATGGTTTGAAATTAGGTAAACTTGCCCTGATGCTTAATTCTCACTTTTATCCTTCTGACTCTACAAGTTAATGAACAGAAGAAAAAAGCTGCTGGCTGTTCTTCAGAACACCTTGTTTATGATATGGACATTAGTAACAGTGATCTGGAATTGCATCTCTCCTTTCCTGATGTGATCAGTAGCCAAAAAAGGAACAGTACCAAATCTAAATCATCTTTAGACAACCATTTACAAAAAGGAAACATAGGCCATATCAATTGGTTTACACTAGTTTAAAAGATTTAAAAGCTTTTGCTTTGGCTTTCACTATATTATTATTTTGAAGTGTAAATAGATAACAAATTAACTGAAAGTTTAAACAGCTGTGATGCAGCTCTAAAATACTTCTGCAGTTTTACCAGGTCTCTTACAACATCTTACAACATGAAGAAATGGTTAGCAATGGTGAGAAGGGCTTTCGTTGATATTTTATACTCCATGTCAAATATCCCTGTTGTATTGTTTCCCTGTCTCTTCACCTAAAGTCCTGCTTAAGACACCATTAATGCTGTGAGGTTTGTACATCAGTTTACTGAAGAAAAAAGAATGGGAAGACTACATATACAAACTTCTAGCAGGCTATTTTTACATGTTCCATGGTCCTAAAGCAAAGCTGGGCATGAAAACTTTGCAAGTAATCTCTTCTTCCTCATGTGTTTCTCTCAGGAAATAATTCACAGCAAGAAACAGCAAGCATTCTTGCTGTTCATTATCATATTCTCAAACACCACTTCCATAGCCAAGCTAACAAAATTACAAGACTAAAAGCTTGGTTATGCATCACATAATGGAACTTGGAAAATCACACAGTAACAGTGTTGACCTTCTGAGGTGATTGCGAGATCGGATTGCAAGATGTAAGGGCTTAAAATTTTGAAATTGTTTATTTAACAACTCTCCCAATGCTTCCCCCCCCTCCCCAAACACTATGGGAAAAAATCTGTGGAATGCATAAAGCACTGAATATGATTACTCATAGCATCCAGCAAGACTTGCTCTGTATTGAAAAAAGTGAAAATTTAGCCACTGTGCATACAAGCTATGAACAATGAATGCACACTAAATACAAGTGCATTTGTTAAACATTTCTAAAAAATACATTCAAACAACTAAAAGAATGAACAAGAACTTTCTGATTAAGAGTTAAAGCTAGGAAATAATTAAAACAAGTGAACTGTCTATTCAAAATCATATCCTAATTTGAAAAAAAATGAATCACGGCTAATCAATTATTTGTTTGAATATCTGTATAACTTACTCATTTGAATAGTTATCCATAATTACCTTTCCTGATTTCCTGTTTCAAGTCCTGATCTAGCATATATTTCTTACTGCTCTTCCTTGCTGGGTTTCTTCTGGCAGTCATCATCTTACAGTTATCTCCTCCAAGTGCTGCTCAGATACTAAAGAATATACATGTTTTATATTTAAGTGCTGAGGAAAGGGATCAGGCTTACCAGAATCCTCAAAATCATAAGAAAAGACAGAAATTAAGTTTTTAATGGAAATCTGTAGAGATTCTGGCCCCCTAACCTTCTGCATTATGATTTTCTGTCACTGTATTAGGTAGACTCCAAAGAACACTCACAGCAGAGACACGGCAAGGCCAGACGTGGGCAATCAACCCTCTTACTGCCACCACTTTGGCAACCACCTTTTTTATTTAAATGATACATGGGAAAGCTACCAGAGTTCAGTGAATATAGTGCCAGTGGAAATAAAATAAGATTTCTGTGAAAGCAGATTCAGAGAACATAATAAATTGTGGTGGCACCATTACTGACAATCGCATAGGAAAATTAATCAATGCCTAAGTTATCTTCTTTTTCTTTAAGTGATGAAGCCCCATGTCAAGTGTTTTTGTATTTTATAAAGGTAGGATTATTAGATTAAAATAGCAAAGCTACCATTCAGGTTAAACCTTTTCACATCTTTGTAATTATAAAAATACTAAAGCTTTTATTTGTTACAATATTATGAGTAATATTTTCACAGGAAGCAGAAAGTCAATTAAAAGCTTCGGTCTGAAATGAGAAATGGCTTGAATGAAATGCCACTGATTAATGCAACACAATAAAATATTACACATCTTTACCAAAAGTTTTCAATAATACACGTACAGTGTGCAATAATTTATCTAAACAGTACACAGAATAAAATTAGGATCTAAAAAAGTTGTAGACATTTATCCCCAGTTTTGAGGCAGAACACCTGTAGCAGCTTCTATTTATTAGTTTGAAAGATTTGTACTAAGAATGAAGTATTTCTAACAAAGAACTTTATGAATTAACATACTACTACTACTAGCATACTATGCTAGCAGAAAACACACAATGCCTAAAATGCATTAAGTAGAAAATGATGAAATGAGATACAGTGAGGCTACATCACAAAAACAAGGCAGTGAAGAGCAGATGAGAATGTTTCCAGATTGCAGGACACAGAGTAGCTACCCAAGTGCCACATAAACAGGAGCATTTCTCTCGAGTGATTTCAGTGACATCCCATTTTGTCTAAGCAATATGCCTACACAGACCCTGAAGGCCTGGATCTGGTTAACTGTGGGGGGCAAGTGGTGAGGGAAAAAAAAAAGGGAGGATTTATCTGCACCCTAATTAAAAATGAAAGCAGTCATTTAGCTTTTGCTGTTAGGTGGTCCAAGCTCACCATGAAGGATTGCACAAAATGTAACAGTTGCCAACCTGCGAACAACATTCCATACAGCTCTGCAGGGCTTGAGGATGATATATAGAGCATATGTTTCTAAAACCACAGCATATGCACCACTACTAATATATATGCCTTTTTTAAATGGCTCACAGACTGGGACATGTGCTGACATTGCTTGTGGTCATATGTGATGGGGGAGAAGGGTACTGCAGGGTGAGTTGCAAGGGTTTTGTTCTATTCGTGTTACTTTTGAGGAATAGCTTCCATCACAAAGTGTAAAAATCTTTGTACTTATGACCCAAATTTAGATGCACAGAACATAGCTGATATATTGGAAAATGAGAAAACTGAAATACAAGGACCATCAAAGAAAAGGAAGAAAAACGGTAGCAGATGACCATAAAAGAAGCCAAAAATGAAAAATCAGTAAGTTCAAAGGAGAGACTATGAGTAGGTTCCCCAACACCCAACAAAGGCTGAAAACTGCAACAGTGCCAGAATTATACAAAAAATGTGAACAAATATTGTTAAATTGTTCATTTACTTTTTGGTCACCACATCTTCAAGACTCATCTCTGTTCCATCGTGACAGTTTGCCAGAGTAGTGAACCACAGGAGATAAAAGGAAAAAGAACGCAAAAGACAAATGATACTGAAGAAAGAATGAACTTTCTTTTGTTATGCCTCCAGGTCACCAAGTAGAACTCCAGACTTTTTTTTTAAAGTTATTTTTCTTTTTAAAGAAGGTCAGCAAAATACAAGGGTAAAATACATGATTGCGGTAACTAAAGAATAAATGTTAATGGAGAGGAAGTAAAGAAAAAGATTTTTTTTTATCTGTGTTTCAAGATTTCAGTTCTTTTAAAGTTCAACCTTTTATTTAAAGCTGTAACAATGCATATATGGCACACTATAAGACAAATCAGTCTTAATTAACAATATGAGATTTCTCTTGCTATATGAAATTATGCCTGTCCTTGGAGGTTGCAAAGTTTAACTAGTTTATATTTTATTTAGTACTTATGATCCTGACAGCAGGCTGCTTTAGGCCTTATTTTCACTTAATTCAGAAAAAAACATTCCTTATTCATGTACTGTCTGATCAAAGGCTGACATTATCACAACACACATTAAAAAAACAATATTTTTTAGTAGATTTCTTACAGCTAAATGAGAAACTGAGCTCAACTCATGGAAAATGTATTTGTTCATGCCATACTGGTTTTGCAATTTATGCACAAAATTGTCTTGCCAAATTTATAGCATTCAAAATACAAAATAGAAAAGGTACGTTATGATATGGACACGTAATGGCATAATGCAGGCATAACAATAACTGAATAGAAAAAATATAAGATGAGGCCTCTTACTCTTCTTGAGTGGTCCAAGTCTTCATTATTTGCATGCTGATTAAAAGCACTTTGGGCATAACGAATTCTAGGCATCCACATAATTGCATCAGTGCTGATGGATCTTTGGGCCCAGCGGTCATGAGGATGTGAAGAGTGAAATGCCAATTACTTTGCCTTGAGTATTATGGGCAAACTGCTTGTATTTAAGACAAGTCTGCATGTACCATCAGTCACCACCTGTCAAGGTACGCCACAAAGCTCTACCATAGGCACCAGAGTAGAATAAGGTCAAGTCAATCACATTTTATTTCTAGGTTGTTTTGAATATCTGATACACCTCATACAGCCACTGACAAAACAAGTTGCCTGCACAGTTACATAAATTACTGGTTTTTAAATTATAAAACTTTCTTGAAATATGACGTGACAGCCTACCTGACCTTTGATATCCTCTCAAAGAGTTTGCAATCTAGGCATCCTAAGTGCCAGCAGTGCTTACAGTGTAGGTAAGGCAGAATGCAATTTAAGTATTTTACAGCTAAACACCAAAACAAATTCTGACTGTGCTCTGCTGAAACTAATAAGCAGAAGCAGTTTGATCTAGTCAAACACACAACCATAGGGAAGTGAATACATTATTTTAAGGACCTGTGAATTGACAACATTTCTGGACTCGAATTAATGTCATGGAGCTCAAGACAAGCACCATCCCAGCTTATGGTGTTCTGGTGCCAGCTTTATTTTGTTTGCATTTCAGGTTTGTCATGCTTGATAAACTGAGTATGACCAGAAACACTGCATTTGTTTTACTTCAGCTGCTCAGGAGGAGACAGGCAAAATAGCATTCAACACAGTATTGAATGAGTTTTGTTTGCTTAATTTCTTACTTCTGTTAAATATCTACTCGGCTTAAGAGACAGGAAAATGGCAAAATCTGCAAAGTTTCAGTTTCACATTTAAGTAAAATGATTGCAATTTTAAAAGCAATCCTTGCAACCATCTACATCTTAGATTTCATTGAGGATTAAACCAACAATTTCCACCATTTCAGAATATTTCCGGCTTTCTGCTTAATAAATATCTCTGCTGACAGCCCGCTGCCCACTCAAGAACAAACATTACTTCCTTAGGTATAAGTGTAAGATCTCACTCAAAGCTATAATTTTCAACTAGAGGTTTTTACTCTGGAAATTTCTCTTAATCATCGTCAAAAAGATCCTAGCACAACTTAAACAATTTAATCTCCAGTACCTTTGAAGTGAGAAATCTGAAGGACAAACAGCTTGAAGATAAATTATCATTTGGTTCTTATGGTTGGCCTTTATAGGCCTTTCAAAACAGATTTGTCTCCAGATCCCGGATAGTAGGAGCTGGCACAATGTGTCCTCTCCTTCTAAAGAATTAATCCCTATATTGTGATCAATTTTGTCCTTGGAGTAGTTTGCAAGCACAGTGATTCTTTGACATCCATTCACTGGTTCTGAGATTCCTCCTTTTTCCAATATTCAGTATATGTTACAGTATCAATCTGGTTAGTTCAGAAAGTCCATTTCACCCTTGCACATTACTTAATATCCTTTTCTTCCACTTTGTCTTAAAAGCTTTGTAAGATGACAAAAATCATAAAATCAACAGAGCTGGATTTTTTCCCCTCCTCCCTCCATGAAACAGAAGATTCTTTAAACCCCAATATAAGGTCTTATTATGGAGAAAAATAAGAAGCCTTCTATGTAACTGCGATAGAGCTGGTCTCCAGTTTTGAAATAACGTTTATTCTACAGAAGTAGCTTCCAAATCAGCATTTCAGTCACTGCTTTTGAACAAGCCAGTTTGGTTTTTTTTCAGGCTTCAGTCCTTGCTTGTAACAGTCACAACCCTGGATTGTAAACCGCTGCTTCAGCTTCTCTTGCCCACAGCACACGTGGCTCAGCAGTCACGTGGAGCCAAGGAGCCCAGCCAGGCTGGCCTGCGGACAGGGCCTGAGTGTTTAGCACAGTGACTTCAGCCCAGTGATTTGTGCAAGATCCTCCCACTTTTTATCTTCCCCCATTATATGCCATACATCTTATCAGATACATGCTTGCTTTCATTGTGTGAACTATGAGGATGTACTCAGGTATTTGCCCCAGTCTTGAATCAAGTTTATAGATTTACTTCTCCTTCCTACATTTTATTATTCTGTTATTTTCACATGCTAATTGAAAACAGAATTAACTTTCTGGTTTGCTTTTTTGGTGAGGCAAATGGAATTCCTCCACCACAAATTAATACAATACAGCTAGAAAAAAAAATATATATGTATATATACACACAATTGGAAAACTTGTAACACACTTCATATCACCAGTCAGTACAAGAATAATTCAGATTCAATTACTCAGTGACAAAGACATCATACAAACTGAAAAAAAATTAGACAGTTACTTCTTAGCACAAGGGAAGAAAATCGCCTGTATTCAGCATCCAAAAGAGTGTAGTAGGTAGAAACAGGAACAGGTTTTCAGGAAGACAGGCAAAGGTGCTTGGGTTTTTTCATGGTTCTGGGCTCCTGGCATTAAAGCTAAACAAAGTTTAATCAGTAGACTAAAGTGCCAAATTTACCTGTTGAGTAGCAATTTGATTTGGCCCTCACCCACAGAAATCACAAAGTTCTTAAAGATAAGACACTTCCCAAAGTAAGTGTGACAAATTAACAGTTCATTTCTCAAACGAGTGTATCTTTGCTGTGAGGGAGGTCTACAAAAAGTCCACTGACCTTTGGGAGAAGCTGAAGGGAGACCACAGCAGGGCAGGAGACAGGGATTACTTTCATTAAAACTTTGCTAGGGGGAGGGGAAAAAAAAAAAGAAAAAGCCTCAAACAAACAAATAAATAACTCATAAAAACAACTCTTAAAACAGCTTGAATCTAGCCACCTACATTTCAGTCTTTGCCAATGGGAGGAAGGAAAGTCTGTGCTTCCCCTTCAAGGAGGAAAACAAGTTCATATACACCAGTCACTGGAAAACAGGCAGTCAGTTTGAAGCAGGGTTGCTAAATCCATTAAGTACTTTATGAATGGGCTCAAAACCTTAGACTTTTATATGAAATTTGATTTTCATTTGCAGAGTGAAAACATGCAAGCTTATGTAATTTAAATATTAGACATTAAGGAGATGAGAAGGTAGGTCAGAACCTCTTTGAAGTCCAAAAAGTAACTTAGGTTATTGTTTAATTTATTTTTTAAAGACAGAGATAAAACTTTGCACAGGTAAGGGGGGGAAAGATACAGCAGTGACATATTTACACCTAAGCAATGATAAGTCTATGTGCTATCAAACTGCAGATATGGTAATTATTTGCTGCAACACAACGCAGAGTAAATTTAAGCAAGTAAACTTGCATTTACCCCAAGGCAATTGTTTATCTGTTCAGAAAGACTTGCATTTCTGTCCTTTTGGGGTTTTTTTTTTAATATATAGATATTTATTTAAACAAACAACATGTAGCCTTTGCCGAATTCTGATAACGGTTTGATTGTAACTACCTTGCCAGAGGAGAGGAAAGGAAAGGAAAAGGTCATTCTAACTCCAACAACAGAAACATCTTAGCTAACTAGTTGAAATTCCTAATGGGACAGAAAAGAGCGCTGATTTGTATACACCAAAATAAATAAATAAATGAATGAATGAATTAATAAATTCTCCTCCTTGAAGCAGAAATGGGATTTTCATGCTTTAACTTAAGTCACTGTTAGTCCTTCTGATGCATTCCACCAAGGGAAATGTACAGATAACATTTCCTTTTCTGATTGAACTCCACAAGACAACATTTACAGACAGATTAAAAATAAATAAATAAATAAATTACAGTTACAGGTGATAATTCAGCATATTTTACTCTACCAGTAGTGAGTTCTTCAGTGAATACTCAATATTCTTGTATTACAAAATTCCCTTTCACATTAACATTTAGTTCTTTGAAGCTCTGAATCAAATGCTCAGTAATCGCATCTGAAAAAGCATTTGTTAAATAGTGAAATCTCTATTAAAATGAAAGAAGCCATTTCACTTTTAGAAAAGGAATATATGGCAAGTATTCTATATGAATATCTTAAAATACGGATTAAAATTACTCAAATTATAGTGAACTTTTTAAAGCTAGAAGTATGCAGTCATGGGTGACACAGAACCTCACAGGGGTTTTATTTTTAACATATTGTTAGTGAACTTCTTCAAAATATTCTAGATGCAACTGTTCAAAGAAAATAGGGTTTACTGTGAATTGGTGATAGATTCTATAAACTGCTGGAACAAACAGGAAACATTTGCAAAGTAAAAAAAAAATATTTTTTTTTTTAATAAATACTTTGGAAGAGTATTTATTTTAAAGATACATTTGGCACCAAAACCATACACAAATAAAACCAATTGCACCATTGCCAAGACTATACCAATTCATTCAGACAGTTTTCTAAGAGGTGATTTTGGAAGTGGGGATAAATGCAACTGAAATGTAGTGTATGCAAACTCGAATCAAATGAACTAGATTACCTGTAAATTGGAATACATCTTATTTGTTGTTTTCTTGCATGCAAAAGTAAAAGATAACATTTAAAAAAGTATGGACAACATTACAATTTATTACCACAGCACAATCATGACCTGCTGTATAAAGCAATTACGCAGCTGCAAAAAATGCTTGTAAATTTTCCTTTCTAGTTTAGGTTCCTTCATAACTGTACTCTAGAATCTTACCATCACCAACCTCAAATTCTCTAGCTCATATGCCAGAGACAATACCCTTCAAAGGGTCTTCCTGTGTTTACAATGATACCTGCAGAGGGTTGCAGACAGGCTGACATAGCTCTTTAGAGGTGTGAACTGATCCTATTTGCCAAAACAGGTGCTAATGAAAAAGCAAAATTATAACAATTTGGAAGTCAGTGTTAATTGTTTCATTGCTGAACACGCAGGAGAAAAAAAGAAACCTAGTAAATCTACTGTCTTTAAATGCAGCAGCAAGGAGTGACATAGTGGATGGAGCGCGCAATATGTTACCTCTGTCAAAGGCTGCTAGAGATGGGAATGAGCTATGAATAATTTCTCATCTAGGATTTAGAGTAATATCTGTCTTATTCCCAGAATGATGCAAGAGGAACAGACGTAAATTTGTGGAACTGCCTCTTGGCTTTGGCATGATAGGACCAAAGGAATCAGTGAAACAAAGTCCTGGAGGAAAAACTTATCTCCTCTTAATTCTTACTTAGCAGACACTGCTCATAGAATTATGCCTGTACTGACTCCCAAGGGTTAGAGCCTGGCCATCATCATTTGCAACATGCTGGGCTTGCTATGGTTTCCCACCAAGTTAAATCCTGTTGCCTTTCACTATTTCTAGCCTAGGAGTATTTAACACATCTCAAGCCTCTTTTGCTTTTCTTCGGTCATTTGTTCACCTCTGATGCAGCACAACTCTCTCTTCTTAAACATGGAGGAAAGGTGGGACAGGCCTGGTTTCCCTTGGCCCCCATGGGGCAACAGTCAGGAGGTGGCAAACACAAACTACAGGCTGGAGACTATCAAAGAAAACTTCCAGTCCTTCCTTGTGAACCAGTGGCTGAGCAGCCTGTGGATAACAAGAGCTTAATTTGTAGAACGTGGATTCTTTCTAAAATACAGCCTTCTTTTTTTGTCAGTGTGTTAATTGTTATTTTGGAATACTGCTATTATACTTCAAGTTCTCAAGTATGCCATAAAGAAACTCACCACCCAATGTTATTAACCTTTTAACATCCCACTCATTTAAATAAGGCGCTCTCTTCTCCCTTACAACACAGTGAGCACAACATCACAGAATTTCAAAAACACTTGTTTTCAATGGTTAAAACTGATTACACTTTTTTTGAGAAAGCAGTTTCTCAGGAGCTTCATCCTACAAGCAATATTCTTAGCTGAGATTACCCAGACCTTTTCAAACGATGTGTGGTAAACTGCTGATTACAGTCAATTAAATCATATAACATGAAGAGTTTTTATGCTACACAGTTCTTTCAACCACAAGAAATGACTAGGAAATGCTATCAAACAACAAAATCCATAAAGACTTTTTAAAAGTAACAACATACATTGCACACAATGGATAAGTCATAGATATTCCCTAAAAACAAATCCATTCCTGCACCTGTGTAACTGCAGTACAAGTCTTTATATTACATTACAGTAATGATTAAGGCATTCTACTGCCAATTCCAGCTACAACACTTTTTCTGTTCCCTTTCTGAGGGTTACTGCACCTCATGTTACCAAAAAAAGATAAGATTTCAATATATATAAAATTCAAAAAACCCAACCCACAACTATGTGGTCCCTGCCTTATTGCAGGACAAAGAGAAAATAGATGGTGTCTTTTCTAGAAATAAACTAGGTAATCCATATTCCCTTCTAGAGATGCTAGCCTTGTACTTCCTACATTTTCTTTTATCTGGCACATTAGTTGCAATATCATCCTGTTTTTACTACCAGTTCCCCAGACAGTTAACCACTAACGTTTGCCTTACTTCTCTGTGAATTAAATACAAAATTAGATGGTTTAACATGTCTTAAGCAACTCTGTACTACATCACTGCTGGGAGTTTTCTGCAGAGCATCTGAGCAGTGTGTCTTACTAGTTTCAGCCTTATACGTCAAAGTGAAAGCTTTAAAGAAAGTCTTTAAAAGCCTTTACCATTGGAAATGGAGGAGAATGGGCTAATCAAGCAAGTTCAGTAAGTCACTGGTATAACAACAAAGAGCAACAATAATGAATCAAACAAATGTCTATGTTAATTGATTTTGCCAAGTGCCTTTTCATTAATAATAGCTCATACTTCTATAGTACGTCAATAAGACTATGCAATACAGACCCTTCAAGAAAAAGCAATCACTGCTTCTAACAAGCAGATCACTCTAATGATCACTTGTTTGCTTAAGTAGTTTGATAAAATGCCCCACCACTGAAACACAAATACTCCACTTCATTCCATCAGTTCTCTCTTATCTGCTCTGGGTAATGTTAAGCTGCGCAGAGATCTCAGGGCAGAAACAGTTTGTGGTGCTCTCTCTGGAGCATTTTCTGTGGTCATTGCCATCCATGAGGCTGGCTGATTCTCACGTAAACCACAGCATGCAAAAGCAGGAGAACAAGACAGAGAAGTACTGAAGTGTGCCTTCAGCCTAAGCCTAACTTGGAGCTTAAATCCTGAAGCAGACAGGTATTCCTGGGTGTCAAAGTGTAGCCCTGCTCTAGCTGCCTGGAGTTGAGTGGTGTGAAGGCACTTACTGTTTTTCTCACTGAGCTGTTTGAAGCATTAGACAGTTAACATTTTTAAAACATTTAAAAGATCGAAAAATTGCAGAAGACTTGCAAAGTCACCAGGTGTGACAAAGATATACTTCAGTCTTCAGAAATTAAGTTGCATATTATATTTGTCCCTTCAAATATTGTAAGTCTATACTACTACTACTACACACATGAAGAACACTTATACATAACTTCATTTTCTGATTCAAGACTAATTCCATGCCCAGTTTTTTATTTGCTTATGCTGGTATTACATAGGCATAAACAAACCAAGCAGCCCCACGGTTTGAAGTTAAATGGGGGAAAAGAGCAGATCTGCATTTATTTAATCACAAATAAAACCCAGTGTATTATACTGCAGTCTGGAACTGCACAGTATTACCTCAATCATTAACAGAAGGCAAAAATCTATTTAACAAATGCTTCAAAAAAAGCACTCAAAATGTAGATTTCAATGTGCTGACTAAAGCTGGAGCAAACCGCTAGGCAAATTAAACAACTGAACCTTTGTTATGGATAGAGAGCACTCAGATAGACCCCAGGTTTCAGCAGCATACTACGCAGGTTACTGGAACCACAACTAAAACAACTCATAACTGGGGTCAACTTAATTTTCAGAATTTCATAGAAAATGGAAACTTCTATTATTTTTCAAAGGGGTGTAGCTCGTAAATGAGTTATCACAAAGCCCTTTTCCCCAGCATTTTCTTCTCTAGGTTCTGCTAGCTATTCACAGAAATATATGTGTAACAAGCAATCCTTACACCCCAAAAGTCTCAATGGATGGTATGTGTATGGATCCTATCAGAGGTGACAGAGAGACTTTCAGCTCCTTCGCATTAAAGCAACAGAGCTACAATACGAGCTGCTCTCTTTCAGGGCTGTATTTCCTACATAACATTGCTACGTGAATTGCTTTAAGATAATGGTTACTGTTCAGCTACATCAATTTTCCAATATAATTCACCTTTAGCTTTGCAAACAATTAATAGTAAACATTGCCTGGGCTACCACTGCCGCTTGACACATGCTCACTGCATGCTCAACTTCAAAATCAATGTGAAAGCTTGTCCAGCAATGTGAGCTGCTCGGTTATGTCCAGAGAAAGCAGAGTGGGCCAACTGGAAGCAGATATGTAGGAATAAACAGCTGGCAAAGATGATTTGGTGTCCATGTTTCACACATTTCCATAACAAATCTTGCCTTTCTTCAGCTGATAAAGCTGGAAAACCACACTGATCACTACTAGAGAAACAATACTTTACAGATTCTTGTTGCTGCAACTTGTTAGAAAAATTCTTATGAACAGACAGAAAAAAAATACTAGCTTCTAAAATATTTACATAGCAGATTCCTAACATAAATGGCTTTATTTTAGTGGATTAAAAAAAAAAAAAAAGTTGCAAATAAGGAGGATCCAGAATCCTCAAAATAAGTGATACTTTCATTAAGTTTCATGAGAGAAAAGAGCCAGTCTGGAAAACACCCTTTAACAAAACTAAAAGAACAGTGAGAATAACATCCACCAAACAAATCATGTTGACAACTTGTGTGTAAGCAATTATGACAATATACATCCAGAGGACAGAAGATTTGTTTTGCCACTCTGTCAGCAGCAAAACAGATCATATTTTTGTATACTTAGAAAAAGAATGAAAGAACTTTAACAACTCAGGTTTGCTGTATGACAAAACTATGTTTAGACAGTCGGAATGAAGAAACCCCTATGAGATGTAATCTTCATAACCTACATGTAGTTTTACACTCTAACTATAAACTACTAAAATAGAATGCACTGCCTTAGTTAGTAAATCTTTTTGGTTTTCACTTCTCAGACAAACAACTGGCACTAACATACAGCTATTCAGAGGGAAAAAGAAAATACAATATGCGATCCTTTCAAACATTAGCTTATGTTTCTAAAGTTTACCTGTACATTTTAGCTGCAGTAAACAGGAAGTTACCTCTTTACACTGACACAGTTCAAGCGTGGTGAGACACTCTTTTAAGTACAATTTAAAAGACTTGCATTTTTGTACTCTGCATAACGAGAACTCCGAAAGCAGTTCATTAGTTTCTGAAGTGATCAGAATAAAATTTTTAGAAAACCCATCTATTTATTCAAGAATTTAGCAATACATATATCACATAACCACAACTCAGTCAGCATTTATTATTCTGATATAGAAAGTGTTTCCATTTCAGGAATATCAAATTTTTGAGATCTGCAGATGTTTATTTACTGCTGTATGTGCCCTAAATTGTTTCTTTCCAGAGATACTCAATACTAATGTATTTTCCATTATTTACTTGTGTTTTGATTCATTATTTAATATTCTGCCATATATTTGCCATTCGCACCTCAGGAACCGTAATTTAATAACATGCCCCTATTCAGTATTAGCTTAAATGGTCATATTTAGTATCTACAACATTTGAGCAATGTGGCCCTTGTTACATACAAAGAAATTAGGAAGAAGGAGGACTGAGCTGCTAATAAACAACTAATAAACAACTGAACTGTCATTTTATGGCTGCTCCCCACTGCAGCGTTTACCAGGTGCCTGCTCTAACAAACGTAAACATTTCCTACGTGGCTGCCTAGAGCCAAGTAGGAAACCCCACAGCCCAAGGGGCTCACCAGCTGCTCCAGTTGCTATTGTCCTTTCCTACCCCGTTATGCAGCTTATGCACATTTCATTTGCTGTTGATTATCACTCCTACTTCCAGCCTTTCTTCCACATAATTGCTTCCAAGTTTCTTTAAGTATGTTATCCATCTTCTAAATCCTCCTTATGAGATCTAATTGGACTGCATTTTCTTGATGTTGGAGCTCACTGTGGTACTTCTGTCAGTGTTTCTAATCTCTCTGTAGGCTTTCTATGTTTTTTTCTTTTCTTAAACTTTCAAGTATTTCTATCCCCTCACAATTTAGCATCACATGCTAATAAAATTAGCATGTGGTTAACACTCTTTCTCAGATCGCTAATAAAGATGTTAAAAATGACTGGTTCTAGCAGTGATCCCTGCAGTACTCTCAAGATACCCTTTGTTTGTAGTCTTTCAGCCAGCTTTTAATCCACATGACAGTGCACATATCCAAGCCAATTTGAATTAATTTTGCAAGTAAGGCTTAGCAAGGCAACAGCCAACTTTTTGCAAAAAATCCAAAATCACTACATTGATTCTTTCCTCACACCCTATTCCCTCCCCAAAATGTTGCAGGGTTATGAATCGATTAAAACAGGAACCTTTATTTGTCTTGCCAGTTACATCCTATATATTTATTGTATCATATCCTTTAGACATTGTATAAAATATTTTATGCTATGTCCGCTGCCCTCTTGGTAGTTTAGATTTCCTTCATAGCTAGTGGTATTTCAAAAGTAATCAGCAATGCTGTAGTAGAGGCTTCCTTTCTAAGTATTGATCTGATAATTATCAACTGGTATGGAATATAGCTTATGCTCTACACAAAGTAAAGATATGTTCATCGATAAATGGATCTGTATGCCCAACAGCAGGATTACAGATATAAGCTGTAGGACACCATAGGTTTATGGAAATGTGGTTAAGAGCAAACAACATAGACGAAAATCCAACCTTCACCACAGAAATCCAGAGGTAAATATCAAAAATCCTAATCTACAACAAATGTTGAGTAAACAGTAATTAAGGAATAAATATATGCATCTTCCTGTGCGATCTGTATGCATACTTCCAGCCATTTTAATGCTATTTAATTTCTTGCTTTTTATCAATAATTATTTTACAGGATTTTTAATATATTGCCTAATTATAAATGCTTTTTTCTCAATTTTCCTTGCTAAAGAGTTCTACTTAAAACTGAATTCAGTATCACAGGCAACTACTCTCTCATATTTGGTAACAGGCCTAGGATTTTGTCTATGTTTGTGTCTTAACCCATACTTGTAAAATGAATCTCTAAAGATTTTCACCTTGTTGCCATGCTTATAAAATACCCATCTTCATCTAGAAAAAGTGGTATCGTAAGTTATCAACTTTGAATAAGTTGATAACAATATCAGATTTTAATTCTCATGTGCACTAGACTCCTCCTTTCAAAAATTCTTCCAAAATAAATTCCTAAACTTGGATGTCCTTGTGTTATCCCATGATGAAAAAGTCACTCTAGATTTTGATGAATGCAAATAGGTGGCATTCAGTAGATCAAAATCTTATTTTTATACAGGGTTCTAAGAACAGCTATAAGAATCAGGTCTAAAAATTCCATTTTGTAATGATGGGCTATATAGTTTTAATAACATTTACCTTAATAAAGTGAAGGACAAGTGTTATCTCAACACCTGTAAAAATATCCCTGTAAGAAATATAATGGAACAACAGACATGAAATACATCTCCTCCTTTTTATTAAAAGCAACATGTTTTCCTCCAAGAGGAAGCAGCCGGTGGGTTTTTCACTTCTGCATAGTACTGTGGAAGTTGGAGAGAGCAGTAGACATAATATGGAAATGTTTAGTTCTTTGCTATGGGATTCAGCACACATTCTGGAGAAATAACTAAACTCTTCCTTATGAAGTGCTTTCTTTCAGTCATCACTACACTTAGTAGCCCACTATGAAGAAATTACACTTTGTCTTGGAAAGTTTGTCTTAATTTTGTAAGGTGCCTTTGCTGGCTATTTTTTCTTTAAGAGGAACAAGCATTCTTAAACAGGGACACCATTTATTACAAATATCCTGTTTTTTCTAAATCTCTGCTAAGGTGCTTCTCAATTACTACCTGCTTAAAACTACCATTCTTGCAAGTTTCCTGTTAAAAAAAGGGAGAAAAATGGTTTTATAACTTCTGCTTATCTGTGAGCTTCTATTGGACAAAGAGCACTTCTGTACTGCACAGAAACATTGGATCTGCAGATACTTCCTGTATTTCTGGCCAAAGTAGATGAAGAGAAACCATTTACACTAGCGCATAAATGTACAGTTCAAATGCATCTGCAATGGCAATTTTGTTCTTGTAATCAGCAATTTTACTTAGTGCTTTTATGCTATCAGTTATATCCATTCCCATCATGTAACCCTATCTAGGATATTTTTATTTCTTCCCTCTTCCCTCTGCTTCATGCAGTACTTTCTGATAGTCTACATTGCTGGATAATGCCAAGTGCTCTTCAGTCCTCATGATCTTGTACAAACACAGGCAGTTTAAATGGGCAGATAAAATCGGGAAGCAACAGATGAAATTAGGATCAGGGGACAAGTAGCACAATGCCAAGGGAATGGCAATCCTGGTCTTGTTCTTTACGGATCCGCTGAGCCCCAAGGACTCTTCTACACCTGAACAAAGGAACTTTTATGGGTTGAGAGGTGAGAAGAATAAGATATTCTGGATCCTAGAGACTCTTCTTCTCCATGACTACTGCCACAGGCATCTTTCCCACTCACTGAAATGAAAGAAAGAAGTGGCCACCCCTTCTTTGTTCTCCAGCATTTGATTCTGCTGAATCAGAAATTCATAAGCAAACCTATCCTTCCCTCTGACGAAATTAAGTACTTCCAAGTCCTTGCTTTCAAAAGCTATTTTTACTCTTCTCAAGTTATTCTGTATCAAAAGTATATGCTTGTACACACTTAAAAGCAAATATTACATGATAGAATGTATCACACTCAATAAGCAGTTTTACATAGGTCTCATATTCAAATTTCAGGGATTTTTGTCAAACAATTTATGTAAGTACAAGCTCCTTAAAGTGTCCTTTGGGGACATCTGTCTTCCTACTTTCATAATTTCAAGTGAATATAATACTAGTGTCCCCAGGTAAAAGTCATGATGTAATTCTCTCAGGCAGTTGCTGTACTTTGTGCAGAGTGGGTGTGAAAGCTAATTGTCCTTAGATTCAGAGACTTCATTAACAGTCTTAACACATTCACTGCAGCTTTCTAAACCCTTTCAGGCTTTAACACTTAAACTACTGCAGAAAAAAAATAATAAAAGTTCATATACGAAAATGCTATTTCTCTAACCCAAATAAAACAGATCTTTCAGATAATGCTTCGTGCCACATTACAGCAACATTATTCTAGTGAAATGAGATTTATGAGAAATTAATTACAGCTAGTAATGGCTGTAAAACACTGGTTTGGACAATTTATCCTGATCTAAAACATGTGAAACTGTGAATTGAGATGCATAAATGGAAAGAGTAGGAATTAAGTGTAAATGATATGCAAGCATACAAGCATCAGCACAACACATATTGTACCACTTTGCAGTTAGGAGCTTTATCCACAGAATTTTATCATGTGACAACATACTGATCGTAACATTTAGTAATTAAAATATGTGGGAAAACCAAAAAAACTTGCTCTTCCCACAAAAATGGGCATTTTTTCTACCTTTAAAATGTTTCATATAGTGGGAGAAACTTCAGCTGTTTTCTAAAACAAACAAAAAACCAAACCAAACATGTCTATTCATTATGGGGCTTTTTTCTTAAAAGCTGTCTTGGCAACAAATCATAATATAGATAACCAAACTCCTACATGTTGCTGTTTAGAAGCTATGAGAAATAAAAGTCTGTATCTAAATTATACAGAATCCAGCTCATTTCAAATTAACATGAGAAGTTAATAGTCCTCCTTACAACTTTTGCAAGAAAGGGAAGCTTTACCATTACCTTGATATTACTTGATGATACTCATTTCTATTCCTTTTTATGCTCGCTAAGCCTAACCCAAAGTCTGCTACTTCTTGATTTTGAAGTTATGATTGAAATAGAAAATTTTAATTATGGATGAACCTCATTCCAGGTAGACTTGCTCCACAACATGACTTGCAACAGCTGCAAAATTATTTGTATATAACTTTCTTGTCGCAGCAGTGAGGAATGGTTGAAGTAAGAATAATTTGGGGAAATTTTCTTTTTCCACAAATAAGCATTAATCCAGAGGGTAACTTGAGGCTGATTCAGAAGGTCTTTTATAGAACAAAGGGAACCAAACTGGCTGAAGAACTGAGGCCATTAACTGGACTACATTACACATGAAAAACTTAAATTATTCATTTTCACATTTACATATGTAAAATTCTCTAAAAGCTCCCATGTTACTTCTTGAGTGCAGCAGGCTCCAAAAGCAATTCAATGTGAAAGCTGATTTGTTTCAAATCTTAAAGGCCCATGCTTACAGACTCATGTCCACTCACAAGATTAATCTGCCAATACACTGATAAAGGACAAAATTGTCCTTTTGTGCAAACCACAGATATTCTGGGGGGAAAATATTATTTAGAAGAAAAAACAAAACCAAGGCACAAAGACTGGCAAGTTCAGATTCTTTTTCATTAAATAAGCAGAGAGATAGAAGGGAAACAAAGGAAACAATTCGTTTTTCATGACCGTAAGAACTAAACCTGTCTGCACTGCAACTTGCACAGGAGAAAGGAAAAGGCTTAATTTTCCTGCTAGTCTTCAGCATTTCTGAATCAGCAATTTTTCGATAGCTATGATCCTCTAAGTTGGGGGAAGATCTATGCTGACTGTGTCCTGATGGATAATCTACACTGAACTGCAAAGGTGGAAAAATACTTCCCTGCTCCCTGAGAACAAGGTATCTGGAAGGACTATCTGCTATATGTGACCTGGCAGCTCTGCGAATGTACCTGTAGCTCACATGCAGGGGTTTTATTACATTGAAGGAAGATTCAAACTCAGGAAACAGGTTCTCAGAGTCTCTGAATCAGCTGAAAGAGTCTAATGTTATTTTTACCTACATCTTGGATTTTCTTTTGTCTTATTTTCTTCTCCTCCTCACTAGACAATTGAGAGAGATGTGGGTTAAAGACTGACTGCACTTGCTATGGGGGAAGGTTATTAATTCCATATAACATAAACTTCTATTGAGAAACCAATCTTTGCTTAACAGATTAATATTTTTTAATGTATATAATACAAAAACATTGCTTGAATGGCTTTTGCCCATCTTCTCCCACATTCAATGAAATTAAATACATTGCCTAAAGGACAATAATTTGGGGATAAACTTTGAAAATATATTTAAAATGATATGTTTCATAGTTTGATTTTCAATATTTTTAGGGTTTTGGTCTCTTAAAGACAATTAGCTACTCAGTACGCATTTCATAAAAAGAAACTTCCCTTTCTGGGATAAATTACTGCCCTTTAACTAGGGTAAACATGAATATGAATGTAACTGCTTTTTGTGACTATTTTCTCACTTGTATTTATTGAAAAGAAGACTTTAAGAAAAGTTGATAGTTCTCACAATAACATGACAGAAAATGTAAACAACACATTCACTACTACTGCTGGAAAAGCTGCCTGCAAGAAATGTAATCCTCTGCTTTGTATTCTTCAATGCCAATATGCTGTTGAAAGGAGTTCCTTTAAGTTTTAAAAAACACTTCTAATCATAGAATCAGAATAGTTTGGGTTGGAAAGGACCTTAACTAATGCTGCTTCTCATGACATTCTATCAACATTTTAAACATTTCCCTGTCAGCTGGTCTCTGAAACAGTGAAGGGGAAGGTAACACTAACTGAACTATCACTAGTCTATTTCAAGACCGTTCTAAACCACTGAGGGCGTAAAATAATCATCTCTAGGCTATGAGCTATACTGCATAAAGGTAACTTCTTTAACCAAGAGCTTAGTAAAGCATGACAAGTGAATGGCCGAGTGACAAGTTTTGCAACGAGAGCTTCTGGTTCTCCACAAAACAATGAAGGATAGTGGCCTACTGTTAATGCAGTACATGGTGGTAAACTAATCTGGTTTACTCCAGCTTGCAGAGAAAGCACAGGGGAAAAAAGTAAATTCATGATACAGGTTTAGGCCTTGCTGTACGAAAGCAACAGAATTCAGTTACTGAAGAAAACCACATTTATTTGTAGTCCAAATGCGTTTGAAAGAAAAAACACTATCTAAAAAAGTGGATTCAGAGGTATTTTTCTCCATAAAGGACAGTTTCAGTCAGACATGGTGGATCAAGGTGTCAGAGTACAGGAACACAGAACTCCACAGATGGTATGAACTTAACAGCCTTTGTGACCTCTGTCAGTTAGAAACTGTAAGTCTAACTCAGCAATACTGTTGAAATCTAAATGTGTGGATCCACGGGAAAAAAAAAAATGCAGGGCTCACAGTGATTTACCAAAACCCAGAATGATAAGGAGAAGAGACTCTGGTATAGTATAGCCACTCTTCAAACTGAAACGGCAGCAAGTCTTGCCCAGTAGCACAGACTAAACACACATTTAATACCACAAAACTCTCACCAACTTGGAATTGGTGAGGTAGGTTCATGCAGTCATCTGGATGGCCTGGTATGTATTTTGCCCATCTGCCAGCTGGTGTGAGATTTTCCAGTCTTCTTGATGTGGACATCCTTTATAAGCAGCCTCAATCAAGCTGGACAACTTTCCACCCTTTTGCTTCCCTCTTCTGGCATAACACAAAACACGTTCACCAGCTCTTCTCAGAAGTGCTGATTCTTTGCCAAAGGTTTAGCAATACTGAGGGTAAAAGCAACATTGCTTTCTGTTAGCTGATGTGAAAAGCCTTCTTCACGTTAAAGCTCTTCTAATATGAGGGCAATGAGAATGCATTCTGATTGAACTTTCCAGATAAAAAGTGCAAAACACTCTGAAATGAAAAGTGCTTTGTAATCATAAAATATTACTGGATGAAATTCCACTTGAGTGGATCACTACATATGAAAACAGATATTTTATTGGGTCATCTTTCAGAAGATTTATTTAGCTCTCTCAGTTTCTGGCCACTACTGTCAAGTACCTCCATGAATAATAATTTATACACATATATATGTGTGTATATATATATATATAAAATCAGTCAACATGTATGGTTACTAAACACACCGATCTGTAAAGATTTATCTTCTAGTGATGCTGGTATGTCAAAAGAACAAATAAAAAAGTAGAAAACATCTTACAAATAAATCATGATATTCAGGCTAATCAAATCAAATTAAAATAATGGAAAGTAAAAATAATGAACATTCAACCAATATGGTTAAGCTTTCAAAAAGAGAAATCTATACTGACTGTAGAGAAGAATGACAGAACTAACATGTAAGAGTAAGACTTTCTAAAAGTAAAGGTTTCATAGCAAATCAAAAGCAAGCAAATAATATGGACATGAAACTGCTGGAAGTTTCTCTGTAAAACAGGAAAAAAAGAAGCTCAACAACATTAACTGATCTAACATTGCAAAAGACATTGGAAATGCTAGTATTAAATGAAAAGCGCTGCCTGACCAGTAGATCAATAAACATTCAGCATTGTGATCAGCTTCGCAGGCAGCAGCTCAAGTGAGGGAACTGAATTCCTCGATCTCCCATGTTGTCTCTTTAAAGGTGAGAGAATGCATCTCCAGCTATAGGATCAGTTAACCAAAACCCACATTCCTGTTCACTAGATACAGACCTGACAGCTGCATATCTCCCTGTATCAGGGTAAGAGGTAAAGAGAGTGGCACTCTCCATAATTAAGAAGTCATCCCTATATCCTGCAACACAGCAGACTGTTGGTATCCTTGACTTCAAACCTAAGCCCTCACCTGAAACCAATGAAGACCACAGTTAAACTATGTCAAAGTAAAGATGAACATATATGCAAGAAGTTAAATAAAATTAACCAATTTGGTGCAACTATGCTAGTTATTTAGAGGAGGATGAACAGCCAAAAGAATAGAACTGAACCTGAAAAAGAGAATGAAAATAAATAAACTTGAAACATCAAGAGGGTTTAATATAATTAGCTACCTGAAAATCCTCAGTTTTCTATTGTGATTAAAATTTAAGAAAGAAGAGGCAACTCAATTTCATTAGCACCGTTCTATATCAATGCAACAATGATATATGAGGGAAAAAAGAGTTTAAAAAGTAAATGGAAGATGAGAAAAAAGGTTAATTTATCCTTCAAATACTAAATAGCTCCCATTAGTGAAATGATTTCTAAACTCCAGTTACATTCATTGCAAACTCAAGTAATTATCTGGCATCTGATTATCATTATATGTAATTTTTTTAACCCTTGTGACTATTGGCATGACAGTGATCCTTTCACTTTCCCATGATGACCTAAATTAGTCTTTGAATTGGTATTCACTCCCTATATGCTTACTAAAAAAATAAAAATGGAAACCCAAAGCTTTCCCTGATCATACAAATTTGGTTTCTCTGTGGCTACCTTTCCAAGTGCCAAATGTTCAGATAAAATGAAATCTTGTTTATGGCAGTGACCAACTAATGATGATTTAAAAGTAAGCCATAAAAACATCATAATGAAGCTGGCAGCACAGTATATAATGGTTATCTGGAAATAATATCTTCTTCTTGTGAGGAATAAAAGTAACATTTGCCATATTTTCTCAGGCACGCAGACAGTCTGGTATTCAAACATAGCCTACATTTGTCCTTAATCACACTGGAGTCTATTCACCCTTCTGTGCATCCGTTTTCTGTACTTGGAAAGTTCTGTAATCCCCTTCCAGCAGAGAATTTGCGTTGTTAAAATAAATACCTATACAACCTCTGGAAATTGTTTCATGTAAGCAGACATGCCACAGGATTTTAGTGAGCAATAGAAATCCAATGAGCTAGTCATGCTCCAGAACCAAGTACTCAGAACCTACATTACTAATCTCACTTGCCAATATTTCACTAATCAAAATACTCTACTTATGAAATTAATCATTTCAGACTACAGCAAACAAGCTAGAAAAACAGCAGGAATGAAGGCTGATTCAAAAAATATTTACAAAAAGAGACAACACCTTAAATAGTCTTTATAAACAAAACTGCATAATTTATACTGGAGAAAGAGCAAGCAGATGCATGGTTTACGCCTTAGCCTCATGGTCTGGTAATTTCTTGGTGTCCTGGGTTGATCTGATTCACATTCTTTTGCACAATCAAAAAAGCTTTTTAAAGTGTTACACATGAAAAAGAAAAAAAAGCCCTGCAACTATCCAGCCATTCCAAAGGAGATTTGCTAGCTACAGTTTTTAGATAAGCACAACAATCAAGCTAGCATTTGGTGCATTATGTTATGGATGTTTCATTCACCTCTTGTGTGTCTTCCCCCCACACCCACTGGGATACCAACTAAATCAGAAAGGTTCCACAGCATGGGCCAAGACGTCACCCTATTCACAATACCTAATGCTGAATGTACGGAGGAACATAAAGTTTACACAGTTGGTTCTTCTTTACTAACTACGAGGTTGTATTCTTTATTAGTTAAGAATACCGTTGATCTTTCTCCTAATTATGTACTCATGAGAAGCCATTTTCAGAACTTTAAAGGTGAAAACACGTGGTCTAAAACATACTCTGAATTCAGCTTGAAAACTTTTCTCTGAAAATGAGTAATTGCTAGACACATAAGATCAATGTGAGAGCAGAGAGTGTATAAATAGGGCTATAACAAATATAACGTATGAATACTTGACTGAAAAACAGCTGAAGCAGCTACTGCACAAAGTATGGAATAAAACTACTATCTATCAGTATAATATTACTGCAGAAGCTGCTTGATGCTAATATCTTTTTACATTGATGAGAAGCCTAGTAAAGACATATTCATTACAGCAGCAGTACAGGTTACATAGAAGGATATTCTTTCCAGTCTAAATCTAATTGGGGAGTGCAAGTATATGGAATGCAGACAAATTGTCTCTTCAATGGAGAAACAAACGAATTAGAGCACCTCTCTATTCTGGTCTTCCATGACACATGATTTTCCTCAGAAGTTTTACCTTAGTTATAACTTTTTCTCTTTATCTCTTTATCTAGATTCCAATGACACAACTAAAATCAATTATCAGGCTCTCTGTTGCCATGAACAGAGATGAATCTACCATACCCTGAACTGCTGTGACAATATACTTAAATTATTTACTGAGGGATAACAGAAATTCTGCCAATTCTACAAAATTATTTTGACCTCTTAAGTGTTACCAGGTTATTGTTGAAATCACTGGACACCTGGGAGTTCAGTATTTGATATTTAGAAAGTTTTACCATCTGTTCTGCATCACCCTGATATACAGCTTCAGCTGTTAATAAATCCAAGTTGTTTCAAAAATAAAGATTGTACTGCAAACTGCATAAACTTGGTGCAGAATACTTAACTTCCAACTACTACCATTTTTATCACCCACAGTGTACCACTAAACTGTTACCACTGTCAGGATGAGGCTTGCTTCTGGGTAGCAGTTTTCTCTTAAAATATAGCTTGTTCAAATTCTGAACGTCCTTTTTGTGTTACTATTAGACCATTTTGCAATAGCAATATTTCTGAACAAAGCACTCTTATCATAGGGTAACAGACATTGGTGAGGGTTAGATGACCTTGGTGGTGCTGCAACATTTGTAATTTTCCAGCACAATCAATTATCTCATGATAATGTCTTTTGTCAGAATATTGCAATGCAGCAGGGACTTGATTCCCCCACCTTCACCCTGCCCCCACTCCCCAGTGAAAGAAAAGGTCTCCTTTGACTGGTATACAGAAACATTCATACGTGGATCACTGACTGACAAGGGAATTGTAAATTACTCAGTGATAAAAAAGTAATAGTAAACATTTATGCAGTACCGTGCCTCACAAATGATGACTGCTAGGCTTATTGTAGTAAGTACTATTTGTCAGAAAAAGTAATTCCAACGACCATCACATCTTCCAACATTTTAAAATGGTACCTGAAGAAAATTGTGAATTTTAAATCTCATGTATCAGTTAAGAGGTAGCCCAGCGTATTACAACAGCTATACTAACACTCTCTGTAAAGTGAAGGAAAGATACTAAGAAAAAAAGATACAATATTAAGCATCATAAAATAAATTTAAGATTTCTACTGGGAAACGTTTGCTCCAAGTTTCACACTACAGGCAGAGAGGAAGGAGTTGAATGCATACACATGCACAAAGATATGTATTACCTCGTGTTTTCAAGCTCATTCTCAGACTCACAAACACAGTCACAGCAATGAAACCACAGTAAACAAGCAATGAAACAAAGGTCACAGCAGTGAAACAGCAACCCCCCAAAAAAATTTGGGGTATCCTGACAAATATATCAGAGAATGGAAGTTGAAATCCTAGAAATCTAAAGGCAGCTGCAGCTGCTAGTGTACAAATATTTTACACATTAAGCTATGCTATCCCATAGAATCTGGAAAAAATCTGGAAGCAAAAGTAATCAAGCTCTTACATAAACTAGGTGAAGCATTCCTGCACATGTGAGCTACTTGCCTTGCTTTTACTGATGGGAGTGCCTACAAGCTTACATTCCCTAAGAATTTTGGCAACCATGTGACCACAGAGAAGTTTAGAATCATAGACTAAGTTGGAAGGTACCTTCAGAAGGCACCTGTTCCAAGTCCATGCTCACACCAAGGGTGACTGCAGTCATATTGGGAAGTTTGAGGACTGTGTTTTGAAATAAACCAAAGTCTGATGCTCATTCCTAAACAAACAGCCATTTCTAGCCAACTGACAAGCAAGCTTCAAGCACTGACATTAAAAATGAAGATTAAAGGAAGAAATATTTCACCATAAGCTATCATTTAATGATGGTCAGTCTAAAAATCTTCAGAACAATAAGATATGTCACAAGTAGGGCATGAAACCAATCAACACTAAAACATCCCAGTAAACATGTCACAATAAACTTTACTGAAAGAAGGTGATAAATAAAAAATCATGACTGTTCTGTGTTAACTAGAATTTGAGGCAAAACTGGCTTCACTTGCCTATAGATCCTCAGATTTCTCTGCAATAATGTTTAAGATTCAATGGTATACTAGTTTTTTTTTAAATCTACTGAAGATTTATGTTTCTCTTCACAAAAGTTGTAAAACCCCACTATATATACCTGAAAAATAATCACTATATATTAGGTGCATTGGCTCACATTTTATCTGCGCAACAAACTGCATCAAAATTAGGCATAAAACTCACCACTATCAGGATGAAGACCTAAGACATTCTAACATCTTCTTTCTGATCCTATTTCAAGGAGTAAATAATATAATAAGGTGACCCCAGGGAAGTAAAGTCAACCACCCAATTTCATGTGTGAATGCTTTAAATCACAGATACTCAGATATATGAAGTTTAGTATCTTGCCAGTACTAAGATCTGAAGTAATAGAAGATTTTGTCTTTAAAACCAAAGGCAAAACAAAAAAACTCGAACAAAAAAACACAAGAAAAGGCAAGACATATTCAAAACTGCAATATATCTGTTTTGAAATCTCATCATCCAGAAATCCAGAAACCACTGCCTGACTAATAATTAAATATTGACTTGAGTAATATGATTTATTACCTTCAATATAACAAGAAAGAGAAAATATTTTCCAGACTGCCAAGTGGTGCTGTAGCTAAAAGATGGCGACATCTGAGAATAATAATGACTAATGAACAATACATCCGCAGGATATTTCATGTTTAAATAGCACTGCTTTTGAAGAGTTCCTAAACCTTTAAGGTTACCTTGTATCACTGAGGATGATCTAGGGCCATACACATTAGATGCTATAGTCAACAGCAAAAATGCACAAATCACATAAGAATAGTTCTAGGATCATTTTCATATGTTCTGAAGATGTGTTACTTGAGGTTAAAAAAACCCCAAACACAATCTTCAATAGCCTGACAGCCATTTAGGCAGTAGAAAACAAAAAGTATATGTGTGCATGTATATACACTGAGACACATCTCTAAGCACATGCAGAAAATAACTTTATAAACAGTGCACAGAGCAAATAATTCAACATAACTCTGAGACTTTCTCTTTATTTGTTTCTTTACACATTGTATGGAGAAACCTAATAAAACCCTGTAGCTTAGATATATTTTCTTGCTGTAAATCAATTTGAAATCTTTCACACTGTAATAAAAAAAGTAGATGAGGGATTGCCATAAAGTCCTCATGGGAGATTTCATTCTAAGTAAAAGTCAAACACACAGGTTTATCAAATTAAAAGGAAAATCCTGGACAGTAAGTCAACAGATTCCAGAAGTCTGGCTTTTCTCCTAAGGATGTTTCTTAGCAACACAGACTTGGTACATCACCTAAAGTCCAGTATAATTGCAAAAAATTTGGTAAGAAAGGTCATGTACTCTCTCCTATCTCTCTAACCCTCTATCATCTCAACCTTTGTAATCAAACTATTTGTGTACAATAAAAATAAGTAGCAACCAATTCCTGAACCAGCATGGCTAAAATAGCTAGCAACTAAACCTCAAAGATACTTCAAAATACTGCTATGCTATTCAGCATTTCTAGTTCTGTTCTGCCCTAGTGGCAACTGAACAAGGGATATTTCCTTCTTCACTTCCTCCAGAGACCATGAAAACAGTGGGTTACTGGAAACAGAGGTTAAATTAATTCAGTAAACCCAGCAAAACCTGTTTATTTACAACTATAACTTTGCCTAATTTCCACCGCAATATGAGAGGCAGATTTAACAAGAAATTATTCTAGCTGCTGGATTGAATGTTACATTAGGAGATAAAACTAGCAAGATAAAAGCCTGCTAGTTTTAATCTTAGAGCCTACTTATTCCACGGTAATTACTTTTTTTCATATGAATGCATGGAGGAGAGGATCCTTCTTTGTCACAGTGGAGGCAGACATGATGACATTCAAACCTTTCTAGACTAAGTCAATTTGTCAAAGTCATTATAAAATGAAAACAAAAAAATAATTTAACTAGAGAATTGGCTTTGTTATACATTCAGAGAAGGCAGAAACCACTCTGTGTAAAGACTTGTAATTTGGGGAAGTAACAAATTTCAACATAACAACTAAAAGCAAGTTTTTTAAACCTTCAGAATACACCAAATATCAACATTACCTAAAGTTAGTTTCCTGACTATAACTATGGCAAAAGCCTGTTTCTTGGTCTGCTACAAGCATTTGCTTGTGTAGTTAAGCAAATGTGTGTCATTAAGCAAATGTCTTCTGGTATATTTAGCAGGCTCCTGCTCTTTCTTCCCCACTCTCCACTCTGATCAGTGTCTGCATTCTCATCATTTGTTCTTTGGTGTTATGACATTTATTTTAAAGTACTTGATTTCCAGTTTCCAAAACCTGACAAACTACTTTCCCTATAATTTTTAACAAAATTAATGCTCTGTGTAGAAAGCAAGCCACTCATGTCCTCCAACTATAAAGTACATCAAAAACTTGCACTGCATATTATCTGAGTATTCTTAAATCTACATTAGGAGCTTTCACACACCTGCAAATACCCTACTGATACAGCAACTCCATTCATCCCTGTGTTTAAAGCTTAAATGATTTTGCACTTCCAGCACAAGGAGAAAGCTCATACACAAAAATTAAAAATATAAACCAAGACAGTTTGATGCTTTTGTAAAATCTGACCCTTTGTAATTTAAGATCACAAACAATTTGCATGTCAGGAGAAAGATTTCAGCCAGTTTCCTCCAAATTATCTACTAATACACTGGTAACAGACCAATTATTTCCATCTCCTGAAACTCATTTTTTTTTCTCATAGATACCCACAGATTCATTGTACACTACTGTCTTAGAGAAGATGAACATCTGTAGCAACTGGTACTCCTGCCATGTTTCACTCAAGAATCTCAGAGCTTTACAATTAATAAAGAGTCACTGTCTTATCCCAAATCAGCAGTATGAGAAACACTGAAGATGCAAATACCACACGTAGCATCCAAATTATGCAGGTTTAAATCACCACGTAGGATTTTACCTGCATGACTCAGCACTTAGTGGCAGTCACATACTTAAAAAGCACAGTATGCTATACTAAACACTGGTAAGCAAGTTTATGGAACAGATCCAGAAACAACCAGCATACATTTAAACACTACGGACTTTTTGGCTTCATCCACAACAGAACAAAATTGATACTGATGAAAGATTTTTCAAATCATCTATAAATTGTACAGTAAAAAGTAGCATCAATTTCAAATAGAAAAAAATATACAATAAATTCAAGGAATATAACAAGAACCAAAATGCATCTGTTGCATAAACAGCAAAATGGGTTTCACTTGGGTTTTCTCCAGCCAATGTGAAGTATTCTAAAAACAAATAGCAAATCCCATCTGGTCAGAAACAGAAAAAAAACTAGGAAAACCTGGAAAAGACTCAAAAAGGAACTCCTACTACAGAAACACAACTTGAAAAAAAAATGATGACAATATCTTAAGTATCAGAATAAAAAGCTTACAAAATAGTAAAACAAATACTTTTTCATTTTCAAGATAAGAATAAAATAGAGGCAAACATTTAGACAAAGACAGATGCCATCTTTTAACATGCTTAAAGGTAATGATTCATTCATCATGCATTTAGACAGACTGTATTGCATATTGCTTTTTATTGATCCGTAATTTATTTATAATACACTGCTTTATCATCAGAAGAGTGCTGATGCTCTAGTGACTGAAATTTCAGCAAATACAATTCAATTAGAAATGGGCTGCCATAAATTTGGTTTACCTTTAAACTTACTTTTAGTATCATTAATACGCTTTTCATGCATCTCATTACAAAGTCAATCACACATCAGCCTTGCTCTGAACCTGTGTGAAAAGCTATTCCTCTTTAATCCAGATATGAATGCGAGCTTGGTCATTTGAACTGCAGAAATCAAAGGACGATCATACCACTCTCTTCTTTGATAGCCCTTTTAGAAGATTAGCACGCCTTAAGCTCTCTTGCTGGGGGAGCTATTCAGGCTTGGAACAGACTACTGAATATATTATTTTAGGTAAAACAATTTAACCAAATCTTACTTCTCAAGATGCTATTATTGAATGAATCTTGTATTCCATCATCCAAATCATGTAATCCAATTCTGAATATCTCCTAGACCTCCTCTTTATCCCCAAAATGGAGTTTTTCATTGTCACCCGCGTTCTACGCCTATAGATTGTACCAGGCTCGCACCTTAATAACTTTCTTTCCATGCTTTTCCTCCACATTTCTCACATATTTCTTTACCTATTTTGCCTTAAGAGCATTATTCTATGTTTCTATAAATATCTCTGACTCCAATTATCAACTCATTTCTCCTTTCCCAATTGACCCTTAGGGATCAAGATCTCTTAAAATAGATCTGAGAGAAATACTTCCTCCTCTCATTATTACCTCTTCTGTTTTGCTTATGAGCTGTTTGTGATAGAATAGCACAAGTTCTGCCATTACTTCAAGTATTCTTTCAAAACCACAGCATTAATACACTTTTAAATGTCATTTATTGGTTCTATGTAAATGTGCATTAATGAAAACAAGATGTTGCTCTGCACTGAAGTGCAGAACAAAATAAAACATTGATGAATCACTTTGGTTAGATGCATCAATAATTTAATACCATTGACAACCTATGACTATTTTTACTTCTTCAGTGAACAACATAAGCAGACAAGTATTTGAATGCATTCCGGTTGTGTCTTAAACAGTACAAAGTAACAACATATACCTTCCTTGACTTAGCATGAATTTTAAGTAAACATGCAAACTGCATTAAAACTGCTTTCCTGGTTCAACTGCAGCATAGCACGGAAGTATCAGGTTCCTATGCCATGGGATTAAAAATTAATAAACTGACGTATTATGAGGCTATTTGACGACAAAATCCATGTTCCAGTTCAAAGGAGGAAGGTAAAGGAAGAAAAGGTCTGGGAGAAGGAAGAAACAAAGAAAATTGAAATTATTGCTTCCAAATAAACAGTTACACTAAGATTTATTTATTCAAGGGACCTGTCGGAGTTAAACACCAAACTCCCTTCAGAGTTTAACACTGATTTAAAAAAAACCTTAATGTTTTAGCACTATGTACTGATCTTTTTTTATTTACAGGTACATATATATTGCTGAAAATTAAAGTTAATACTTTAAACTTCTGTCATGAGAAAAACACACCAAACATATCTAATGATAGCAGAAAAAGACATTAATCTATTTCTCAAACGCAGAAGGATTAAAAACTTTTGCTGAGTTAGCAGTAACCTGTAGGATCCAAAATTGTAGAGAAAAGATAAACAAAAAAAGATTATAATTATCATAAATACATTTATAATGGCAGCTTTTTCTTCTTTTCTAGAAGTATGTTCTGATTTCTAACAGTTGGCACAAGTTTTGATTTAGAGTACTTGCAGCTAGCTTATTAAGTATCTGTGGCACTCTGAGTACTGAAAAGTAAAATGTAAGTACATAATGAATTAATGTATCTATTTTGTTGATGTTACTAAAACATTTGCATTAATTTTGCTATGTAACATTCTGCAAGCAAGGAATGGGCACACAACTGCATGGTTAGAACATAACCATTTTGTACCAACAGGGAGGGATGTCACCATTAGGATCAAACCTAATCTAGAAGTGTGGAAAAGTGGAGTTCTCAGCTGAAACGATCCCATCCTTCATCTTCCAAGAGGCTAATACATACCCCGACTGTACACCTCCGATACAGTCATTCTCTCATACACTTTGGGGAGGAAATTTCTTACTCCTCTTTCTACTTCCTCCCTGAACAGTAGGAAAAGGATCTGATAACAGAACAATACATCAGACACCTGAGCCTCTTCCATCTGTCCTTGCCAGAACTCCAAGGTAGCTGTATTTAAATATCAATGGGAAGCTGGTAAACTTCCGCTATCACTTCTTTTAACTATCACTGAGAAAAATAATGAGGGTGAGGGAAAAATAATAAACTGTTCTCTAATCAAAACAGAACCAATGCATCTTCTTTCACAATTAAAAATCAAAGTTTTTTGGTGTTTGGTTTTGGGGTTTTTTTTACTCAAAAATAAAC
>WYDI02024473.1:0-35347 GCA_009867235.2 Psittacus erithacus | reverse complement strand
CCATCCCTGGTGGTGTTCAAGGCCAGGTTGGACAGAGCCTTAGGTGACATGGTTTAGTGTGAGGTGTCCCTGCCCATAGCAGGGGGGTTGGAACTAGACGATGTTAAGGTCCTTCCCAGCTCTAACTATTCTATGATTCTGTTTGTATCTCTGTTCATCATGCTTTACACTGAAAGGCAGGTACACTTTCAATTGCCAATATAAACTGCTGTCAAGTTCTGTGACTCAGCAAGTACATTGGGTGCCTTAGCTACTAGGGCAGTGCAAGGAACAGATTTTTAGAAGTAGATAAGCAAAGAAATCTTTCATTTCAGTGATCAAATATATATGTTCCAGTTGTCAGAAACATAAGAATTAAATGCTGATGAAATATATGGTGCCATTACCCCTTTAAAAACAAAAATATCACAGTGGCTTTGCAGATTGGAAGCAGAGAAAAAAATCAGCTCTCCTTCTCAAGCTTTTCTTGACTTGTTTCTTCAAATTTGTACAAGTGAAACTATGTGGTCTCATATATAACCTTCAATCAGGTTTGGGTTCGCACTCTGGACAGCATGTCTCACATGAATGCCTCCTTATAAAAAGATGAAATGACTGAATGTAATTCTTATCTTTAATTTAATTTGTCTTTAATGCCCTACGTGTTAAAACCTCCAAATTATATAAATTAATGTGATAAATGTCATCTGTCTGTAAGTATGCAAGAATGTCTGAAATTCCATGTGCAGATAATGTTCCAAACATTTAGAAATGCATAATAATCTCATTTATTGTACTGATTTTTTTCATTATGTACAGAAAGGCCTGTGGGCTTTGTACCAGTTTAGTCTTGCAAGCAGTTTCAGAATGCCATTCATCTTTACATATATTTCTTTACACAGCAATTCTAAGCTGGTGTTTCGTACTCTTGTAGTGCTTACTAATGAGCATTAACAAAAAATATATAGCAAAAATTAATACAAAACCTTAAGTATTATACTGCTCAGGAGGAGTTGTACCAGCTTTTCTCTTTAACTCTGCAACTTAAATTTTCACTGCAAGATAATGAAGCTTTGGTAGTGTGCTATTAAAATTGGATGTGCTTCGCTAAAAAGAAGTACTTCATAAGTTTGTTTTGCTAGCCTGTAGGTGGAAAGCACAGTTGAGATCACACTTCTCAAAATATCAGTTGATTGCTGTACAGTACCTGTTTGTCTGTTTTCTGATTGGGTAGAGCTGTTGCTGGGCTGATACTGTTTTGACCAAAATTAGAAAGTCAATATAAACGAGTCAAACTAGACTGCTTGCTCTTTTCAGTTCTGTCTTCTGATTCATGAGTTGTTTGTTTCAAATTCTTACAGCCTTTGTGAATTGGGGGTTGTGCCAGCAAAGGTGAAAGCTCTTAGTGATTAGTCAGTAAGAGTGTTCATAGAAATTTGTCTCAATGACATTTAGATGCTAGCAAAAATATGGTGCCCAGTTAAAAAGAAAAAAAAGTGGGTCCTGTGGAATGATCATATTAAATACAGGGAAGCGAGAAACTTTTCCTTACTTAGGCGACTGCCTGCTTCTCATATTCAGGAATGGCATTCATCTTCTTGACCCTAAGAGGATGTTATTGCTAATGTTTTGTGGCAAAGGCTTAAGACCTGAAACTTATTGATAAAGGCATGTATGAAAGAAGGATTCACTCCTGACACATCTCTTTTTTACTTTGATATTAGTATCTATACTTCAAGAAGTTGGGCTGTGCCTGGTTAAGTTACATTGTTAATACCAGGGAGTATTAGAATATCTGTCAATATAATTATATTTGAAGAAAACCAGCATGTGAATTGTTTAGTGAAATTCTAGGTTAGTGCAAGTACAGCACTTTAGCAGCTGAGAGTAGATGGCTTTGCTGTACTTGAAGGAATGTTGTTACTTTACCTGTACTGTTAAAATAAAGCTATGGACTTTTCTCTTGGGAAATGAGTAGGTTTTGATGCAAGTGACAGAGGAAATGTTGTGATAAGTTTATACTTGGGTCAGTTCAGACTTCAAAATTTAATTTTTTGCTTCTGTACAGGTGGGTAAGAAAAAGATAGGCATGTTGTTGAATACTATTTCTCAGTATTTGTGTCCCAAAGGAAGCAACAAGAGATGTAATTCTGTATTCCACTGAAGGGCAGAGATAGAAAGTGATTTAAGAGAGCAGCTTGGTTAAATCATAAGATCTTGAGATACCATATAAAAATAGAAAGAGGTCTCATTTAGCAATCATAAGAATAAAAGGGTAGCAAGAACACATAAAATCATCATCAGAAAAAAAAAAGGCACAAAATGAGATGCAACTTGAAATGGACATAAAAAGAAACACAAAGGCTTTGTATGGTGCATTGTGAGAAGAAAATAAGGAAATAATTGCTGCAGTGTTCAGATGATTATTGACAGCTGCCACTGTGAATAGTGAAGTGTGGAATGTCTTTTTTTGCTTCTTTTTCTGGAGGGGTTAAGTATGATCAAATGATTAATCTCTACTTCAGCCTGAGTTCTTTTATCACCAGAAAATGAGCTGGAGCATAGTTAAGTGTCTTCAAACCAGCTAGGCCTGATGAAACTTACCCTTTTGTGCTTACAAAAGGACAGAAAGGGTAATGTCTCTGAGATTCTTGTAAAGTTGTGTAGGATTGCAAGTTCGTAGGGCTCCTGTCTTTAAAAGAGGAAAGAGGAGAAATCGGGGTCTAACAAACCAGTGAATTTAGATTACATTTCTGGTAAAAATCTGGAACAAATAATTCAGCTATCTGTAAGACTTAACAAGGAAATGAGTAAGAGCTAACATGGATTTAACGAATCAAGGGGAAGTAATTTAACCTGCAATGGGTAACAGGCCTAGAGAAGAGAAGGTCATGGTGTTTGGCCATCCCAGCTGACACTTGCTTACTTGAAAGATTAATAAGCTCTGGCCCATATTATTATTCTAGTTATATAAAGTGCTGTTTTAAGATGTTTTAGGATTACTGTGGGCTTGGTAAAAATAGATGACCTATACTAAGTATATCCCATTAGTAGCTACCCTAATTCTGTATTCTGTCAGATGTTTTTGATTTCTTCTGTAAACCAGTTTATGAAAAATAGTTGCTGTATTTGGCATTCCTTAAGTTGTTCTGGACCTGTTACTAAGTGAATTGTGAAGCAAATTAAGTAGTATCTTCTTTTTAAGCAGCTAATAGCTTCTGATGTTCTCTGTGTAATATGGTTTGTTTTATTGCAGGATTTGGTTGTCCGTATTCTCTTTATTCTTGGTAATTTAACAGCAAAGAATGACCAGCCCCGTGAGCAATTTTTTCAAGAAAAAGGAAGCATTGACACCTTGATGTCATTATTCCAAACCTACCATGAACTTGATTTGAATGCACAGAAATGGTACCAAGAAAAAGAAAGGGAAGAAAAAAAACAACCAAAGCATCCTTCAGAAGCAGAAGATGTTCTGATAAAACTGATAAGAGTGCTGGCCAATCTCTCCGTTCATCCCAGAGTAGGAGCAGCTCTGGCAGTTGCCCATCATGTTGTAGAATTGCTTGTTACAGTACTAGGTAATAAAATCTATGTTGTGTTTGTTACCTTTGTTCAATCTATAAGAAGAGTTTAGGATTTTTCTACTTGACTTTCTTGGATCACTTTTCACTATGCATCAACACACAGGTTGATCCACAACTAAATTGGTTCCATTGCTAAATAACAAAGTCAGTCTGCTGATATTCATAACCTGTTTTATGTAGAAAGCCTGTTTGAGACAGTGGAGGCATTGCTGCTTTGCTATTGACTTCAGTTTCTGGGGAAAGATGTTGTAGAAATGTTCAATTCAGTGCTTAGAATTGCAGATATGATCATTAAGGAGGAGTAAACAAATTTTACTTTAAATACATCTCTCCGAGTTCATATGTAAGGGAAGTCTGTTCTTATCAGGTGCTACATCGATGTGTTTGGTAATGGGGGTTTTTTTTAGGTTTGCAGGTTTTGTGGCTGTTCTGGATTAGGTATTCTTTTTCTTCCCTGCACCCATAACTTTCAGCCTCTTCTTATTTTTTCTTCTTTTTCAAATTTCCAACCTTTATCTCTTTCAGGCAGAAGAAAATGTCCCTTTCCCCACAAATGGAGGCTTAGGACTGCAGTTCTTTTACCACTTACTGATCCCTTTGTAAATCTAATTACAGGCTAGGACTTGTCAGCCTTTTCTCCCCGTAGTTTAGCAGTGACAAGATACATCACAAATAACTTAGTGTATTTTAGGATGTGATGAGAGCATTAAATATTATGTAAAGACAAACAACCTTATTATATGCTAGCTTACAAGTCTTAACCACCAGACATGGTGAGTTAAAGAAGGCAGACTTACAATTTTGTCTGTTCTGTCTTAATCCATGTAGGAGCTTCCTGCATTGGAACTGTGTTAATCATTGTGCTTTTGAGCCTCAAAGCTTCTGTCTGCCTCCATCCCCTCTTCTTGAGCACTGTATCAGTTTACTAGCAAATGTTCTCTCTGCCTATGAACTTAACCTTTTTTTAATTTCCTTCACTCTTGGTTTCTGAGGTCAAAAACCTCAGATAAATTGGTATACATGACTTTCAGACTTGCTGGTGTAGTCTTTACACTGGTTAACATTCTGTTAGGAACTCTGAGAGAAAGGATCTTTCAAAATACTGTTAATTTTTTTTTCTCCAATTTTTCATGGTATCTGACACTTCAGTATGATAGTCCTTGGTATTTGTCTGTGACTATGACACAGGCCTATTTCTGCATGTGGATTCTCCTCAGTTCTGTCTTAAAATAGCAGATAGAATCTATAAAATGTCTTAACTAAGTAGATTTTAAACCATGTTGCCTTAATCACAATGATTTCTGCAGAGGAAGAGTTGGAAAGAGCGACTTTGTATTGCCATTTGTGGATCAGCTATTGTCGTTAGCTTCTGCCATGTTACTGCAAAACAGAATAGTTGTAATAGTGGCCCTGTAAACTATGATTTAGTTTGCTTCTGAGATATAATGTACAGCTAAGACTCATCTCTGTGTATCTGCATATGCGTATGTTCGTGATTGTTGGGATTTTTTTCGCTCTCAGAATACAAGTCAGTTGATGAGTGTGAGGAGTTGGTCATCAATGCTGCAATAACAATCAACAATTTATCCTACTACAAAGTGAAGAGTTCTGCTGTTCAAGACAAAAAGCTACACATTGCTGAAAGTAAGGACTTTTAAATTAGTACTTTATGTATAGGTTTTTGAAAGTGGAAATATTTTGACACTACAGGAAATAAAGATACTGCTGGTGTTTTGTGGTATCATATTGCATGAATGTAAACTTCATAGGGCTAAACTCTTCCCATAATGATTTCTCATTCTTTTGGAACATAGTTCTGCGACTTGTCTGAAAATGGCGAAGTTGTTGACAAACCCCCTTGTTTTCTTCCTGAAAGGAATTTGCCATATTGTTTTCTGTTTAGCAATTTTTGCTTGGCTTGTTCAAAACCCATATGCCTGAACCAAAGTAATCATGTTGCTTTTTATTTCTTATCAGAGTATAGTAAAAGTTTTGGGGTTTTTTTTCTTCTTAGTATCTTCTAGACCTGCAAAATCTGATTTATGTCTATTTCTGGCTTATAAATCCATTGGCAGTGTAGGAGTTGTGTGATTCTCTCCCCTCTGACAGTAGTAGACAATAGTCATATTTCAGTTATGTGTAGGAACTGCATCTGAATTCTGGGACTCGTATTACTGTTATACAGAAGGCAGAATCTATATCTTGCATATCTTTCTCTCTAAATAGACAAAACATGGGGGAGAGATGGAGCCTGAAATTCGCACAACAGGTAGAATGAAGAGTAGAAAAAAATATTCTGTCAACCTAGTGCCCTGACTGGTAGACATCAGATTCTCTTTAGGTAACATTCTGTTGTTCTGTCTTGAGTCATTTTATCACCCCTAAGCCAACTGTCTGTTATTGCTAGTTGGAGAAATGTGGAAACAAATGACTGCTCTGCCTGTCCCATTTGCTCTCCCTCTCCTGTTTTTTATTGTTAGCCTGTGGAAACAGCCCCATCACTTTTTCTCTGCCTGAACTGAAGAGAGAGAAAGCCTGTTGATGGAAAACCAGCAGGCTTCCTCCTCCAGGAGACATTTTGAGAATACTTGCTGTTTGATACAAATGGTGGATCCCAAAGAGAAAAAAGGAATAATTTCAGATGTCTCTTTAAGACAAGTTCAGGGCATGTTCAGTATTGCAACATTCAAAGATGGAAATAATGGGAGTGAAGCCAACACCTTTTCCTAGGATTTTTCTTTCTCTCACTTTTCTGTGGTAGAAGAGTTAAAGGTTGACTGATTTGAGTCCTTTACACTATAAACTGGTTTCAGTGGTTCACTTCATGCTCACAGGAGGCTGATAAATATAACTCCTCTGACATTGTTCCTTTGCTATGCATCAAAAACCGACATGATCGTAGCTTTTCCTAGGAAGTACTGAAGGTCTTATTCTGTCTGCTGAAGTTACACACTCATCATATGTGTAACTGCTAAGCAGAAAAGCAGCAAGCAAGTAAATGCTTCAGACCAGGGGCAATATTAAGTAGCCCTGTTCAGAGAAAATGTGTTTGCTTGTTATAGGAGCACTGAGCTGAAGTCAGAGAATAGTTTGAGTTTTAGGAGACATCCCACCATAAGACCATCTGTTCAGAATCTAAATCAATTCTCATCTACATTACACCATTTTTTTTCTTCTTTGTCTTCCTGGATTTTCACATAAGCCCACTCAAAGCTGCATAGCAAAACTGGCTTCCATTATTACCACTGTGTGTAGGCTGTCTTCATAACTCATCATTTGTTCCTTTGCGTTTAGCCCCATATTGGAGCTCTTTGTCTCATCTTCAAAGCCCTACACAATTTAGCTCTTGTTCTACCATCAGCTCACCCCCTTCGCTGCAACCAGGCAATACATAACTGTTCCCATTTGTTACATTTATTGCTATTGCTGTTTGTGTTTTGATATTTATTGATAAAAAGCCAAGCACATGTTTGTGATATACAACTAATTGTTTTTCTCATTTTTCTGCAAACCAATAGTGCTTTTAAAGCTGTTAATGAGCAACAGTATGGATGGAGTTGTGGAGGCTGTCAGAGCATTTGGCAATCTTTCCCAGTATCATGAGATCTGTGACTTCATCATACAGAAAAAGAGTGAGTTACTTTTGCATTTCTAGGAGCCCTGTTTTTAAATGTCCATAGTTCTAAAAAGAGAAGATTGTTAATAAGGTGTCTCAGTTCAAGGGTAGAAGCAATCTTCTCTGATGTTTTGCAAATTAAGCAAATGTTAAGAATCCAATCGCAGTCATTATAAACACCATTTTATTTCAGTTTCATTAAAATGGAAATAGTGGAGTAGAAAAAATACGCCATGGTGCCCTTTCTCCTTCAGTTTTTCAAATCCTACAGGTTAGTAGTGGTATGATATAAATGAAAATCCAACTATATTCTCATTTAGGCTCATAATCACAGTTCAACAGCTTGTTAGCACTTTGTAACATGCATTTAAGATGTTTGACTGTCTCAACAGAGAGATCTCCTATTTGCCTCTGGGTGAAGTAGGGTACAAGTCTTCTCAAGTCTCTTTGCTTTTGAGTATCTGAAGAGCTTTGGGAAAAATGGCAGCTGCTTGCTATCCACAGAGGGTGTGTCATAAGTTTAATTAAACACCAGTTCACTGTAAATTTTTTTGTATCTACCTACCTGTCAGTGCTGAAATCGAGGTGATACGCAACAATACACAACTCTTTCTTTGAAGGGTGGATGTATTACTGACTTTGGAGGAGAAGGTATCTGCAAAGGGCGAATTGACAACAGCTGGTTGCTGATGAGCTGTCTCAGGCAAAGAACTGTTTTCCAACTAGGACTGTGGTATCAATGTGCCAAGCTAAAGAAGAGCTGAGAGGCTGCCTCTCCATTAGGCAAGACTGACTCCCTCGCTGGGGTTGCCTTCCACTGCCTACTGAGTTCAGTGTCGGCAAGTACTGCAAGATGCCGCATGTCCAGTGTCTGATTCTTGCCTGTCTCCTGCAGGAGCTCCAGGCTGCAGCACTTCCAGCTGGGCTTGGTGCAGTGTAGGGCAACCCAGCCACTGGCAGAAGTGAGAATGCCCCTCTGGGAGTACCAAATGCCAAATCCCAGCAGTTTCTGCGGACTGCAATTGAAAGGAGGGTCATACTTTTAAGAAATAAGCTGTAATTAATTTTGTCAATTTAACCTTTTCTGATTGGGTTTTCACATTGTGTCAGTGTATTTTTATAACTGTGACTCTGTATGTGTTGTATTGAAGAAAACTGGGGTTCAGCATGATGAAATAATCATGGCTGTTACAATGGGTCGTGTGCCTGCTCTACTAATGTCACAGTAGTATGCTACGAGGTTAAATGTTTGGGTAGGGCACCCTGCATTTGACTGCTTTGTGAGTATATATGTTTAATAAGGATTTTGTAATGCCACTTGTAATGTAAGTCCATCTTTCCAGTAATACTGTCTCCTCCTTTATAATCCAGTACACAAGTTCATGATTGCTTTGCTTGATGCCAAAAAACAAGATGTCTGTTTTTCTGCCTGTGGAGTTCTGCTCAATCTCACAGTAGATAAGAACAAACGAGCATTTCTGATGGAGGAAGGAGGAATTGGAAAGTAAGTTCCTGATTATGTTTATGAAAAAGGCAATTTTGAGTAGTTTGGCCGAAGAGTTTCAATCAGATTTTTTTTTTACTGAGGTAAATAACTTCTAATAAGGATATATACTAAATAAATCATCAGCATCTAATACTCTTCAGGAGCCTTTCATCTTTTTTCCTGTGTTTTTTTGCAAAAGTATTAGAATGGTTTAGCCTACTGCAGAGCCAAACCCCATAGATAATCTCCCAGTGATCCTCCTGATTGATACAGCAGAGGAGAGTACCATACAACAAAGCAACTAAGGTATGGCTCATGCTTGACTTAACTGGATCCTATGTGGGCTACAGTTAATAGCACCGTTAATGTGTATCTGTTGTAAGCCTGAAGATTACTTCAGGAACTAGGATATCCCATATGGTCTTTTGCAATTTTTGTAACTACTTAGTATTGTAGGGAAAATTACCTGATGAGTTACTCTGCTGAGCATGGCTACAAGTTTAAGGCACTTGTATTATAAAAGGTATTAGATCTTGAAAAAGCATTGTGGATGCAACACTTGTGGCCTTGATGTTCAGATAATAGCGGATCCAGCTTAATTGGAGCAACGTGAAAGATCATGTTGCTGTGCTTGTAAGGCAGTTGATGCAACTGACATTTATGCAACCATACACCTAACTTTGAAATGCTTTCTTGTTCATACATCATATAATTACTTCTTAATACAATGTAACCTATGCATAGCATGCTCATCCTTCCTTCCCATGTTCTAGTTACCTGACCAAATACGAAGCTGAAAAAGAAGAATAGAAATATTAGAGGCAAATTGAATAATAAATGTGAGAAATTTATATTCTGTAGACTATAGAACTTTCTATACTCTGAAGATTCATGAAAAAGGAAGGGGAAAAAAGTAACATTATGAAATAAATCTAGAGAATTTGGAAGTGATTGTTAAGGAGGTCACCCTGACTATGCGAAACTGGCTCTGTGGAGTTTTGAAAATGAGGTTATTGTACTAATATATGGTGGCCCTAATAAAACATGGAATTGGTCTCATCAGAGAGTTAAACTTAAAAAAAAAATAAAAATAGGGCAAATTCATTTGGCTTTTCATTGTATGCCTCCCGGTCTTCCACAGTGACTGCCTTCAGAGAGCAGAGAAAGAGCAAACCTCTTTTGGTTGCTTTTCAATTACTGCTATTTTCAGCCATATCCAAATGTAATAGTTATCCCATGTTCCCTTTACTAATCACCAGATTATAAATCTCACAATGAAGTAGAAAGAGAAGGTCATAGGGTTGGGGAAAAGAGCAGCAGTGAATGGTTACTGTTATGAGAGGTCAGTGGGGACAGCAAGTGAAAAACAACATTTACTTCTGCTGCCCTGGGACTTGTGAACACTGCTGTTTGGTAGTGGGAATTCTGGATAGCTGGTGCAGGCAGAAAAGTTACAGCTTAATTTCAGAGTCCTGCTTATGATCTAGCCTGCATTTGGTACTTGCAAGTAAATGAGACTGTGAGAAAGGTCAAGAACCTAATGGTCCTTAATAAAACTGGCATTCCCAGTGGATGGGAGGAGCACGGGCTGAGGAAATGCAATAAAGGACGAGATCTGCAGAACAGTCAGGCTTCACTGAATGTTAAAGGTAATTCTGTGAGTCATGGAAGTAGTAAATTCCTTTGGATATGTCTTCTGGTCAGATCCTCTGATGTGTAATAAGCTGGATATTCTGACCAAAGCTTTTTCTGCATTCATATCATCTGTTGCAGATGAATTCTTGGTGCCTGATGAGGTTTGGCTCCCACTGCAGTCTCTGCTCTACTGGTAGCCATGGATTTGAGACATTTACAGATAGTCATGAAATCTGATAGAATTTTAGTGTCTTTGAAATGGTTACATTTGTGATGTGTGTGATTGAAGTTGGTCAGTCGGGTTAAAAAGTTCTAGGGGATAGACAGATGCAGGCAGGCAAACGCACATATGTGTAGACAAAAGGCACGTTCACATCCCTAGGGAACTAGACTAAATGGAAAGGAGAAGTTACTCAGGGAGAAAGTAGCATCTTAAGTTTATTAATAGAGAATTTTTCTGCAAACTTTCATGGAGTCTGCATACATTTCTAGACTAACAGATTTTGAAGGGCTTAGAAAAAAACTACATGGAGCAAAACACTGGGGTTTTTTTATACCAACAGGTTAGTTGACTGTTTACAAGACTTTGGGCCATCAGACTGGCAGCTGGCTTGTTTGATATGCAAAACCCTGTGGAACTACAGTGAAAACATCACAAGTATGGCCTCATGCTTCGGAGAAGATACTGAGACGTTGCTGGTGCTCCTCACGTCACTCTTAGGTGAGATTCCTAATCTTGGTCTCTTTTCCTTAATAAAGGAAATAAATAGAGCAAAATCAAAGCAGTATTCATTTGGGTAGGAAGTCTGTCATGCACCTTTAAGTGGTTGGCTGGTGTGGACTATCCAGCAGTACACTGGTTCATTCAGCCCATTCCCCCAGATCTTACAGATTGCCAAGGCGGAATTAGCTGTTGTCACTCCCAGTTATAGTTTGTCTAGTTAGCATGCTGCTAATGCTTGTCACCAGCTGCCTTTTTGCCTGCTTGAGCCAACTATCCCATAGACCTTCCTTGCAAAACATACTTTTCACTGGATATGGGCCCTTCTGGCCTCAGAGCACTGCAGGTATTGACAGAAGCAGGGGCTCAGCTGTGATGCACCTGTTTACCACACAGCATGCACAGGGAATGTGGCTTTTCCCCTCAGCCTAAGGGCTGAGTGGTACAACCGGCTGAGGTTGCTACTCAGCCCCTTGGCTGCCCTCCTTTTCCCATCATGGTCTCCTTGTGGGCAAGGACAACATCTTGAGAATTTCTCATATGCTCCCTAAAGCAAGGGAGGCTGTGCTCCCTTGCTGGAAGGTGGACAAGTGCTGACAAGTGGATGTTAAGACCCTGATTTGCTTACCCGCTTGGATCTTTTCATCTGCACATTTGTGTTTGCTTCAAATTTTAGAGTTTAATTGCTATGTAATAGTTCCATATAGTCACTGTACATAATTTTCCTCCTTTACGAGCACTGCTTTGGATATGGGTTTTTTTTGGGTAGGTTAGTTGCAATTATCTTTTAGAACAAGATCTTTAAAATGTAAATGAAATTGAAGCAAACCTTAACTAATTTTGATTTTATTTTAATTGGAAATTTAATGAAGATGTGCTTATGCTTGCTGTGGAGAAGTTTGTGTGTTAGTTAGATACAGACAGAAAGTGAAATCCCAGTAGTCTGGTTTGGTTCTAGACAATCAGAAAAGTGGGCGGATTTGTGAGGCCAGAATTACTGTTATTCTTGTTGTAATCTTTCCTTGCATTACATTCCTTGCTTTGATAGAACATATCTTAATGTGAGCAGTAATTCCATCTATTTATCTGAAAATCCTGTGTTTCAAGATCATTAGTGCACTTTTTAACATTCTGAAACAGAACCGCACACTTTATAGGCACAGTCATGCTTGAATTTTCTGGCATGCAGCAAGAAATATAGGTCTTTGTCCAGGAAAGTTCTTACTTATTTTTGTCTCTGCATTCAACACTGCTTATTCCAGCAGTTAATTTGATTGCAGAATCCAGGCTGGGTAGTAATTGGAATTCTTACTAACAGGTACAGCTTTAGTGAACTGGAAGTTCATGTACAATTGCAGTTGCAATTGTAATGCAACTGCAATGACAATTAATTAAAAGTAGGTCACAATTAAATGAGAAGGCAAGTCTGTCTTCACACTGCTCAGAAGAATAACTGCAGAAAAAGTGCATCCTATTGGAACTGGTTCTTCTATGTGTTAAGAGCCAACAAATTTTAGTAGTAGCAGCTGGTTAATATTGGCCTACATCTTCCTCCTCCCATTGTATCCAGTAACAGCCTTGAACTATCTTTGCTCTGATTCTATCATTCAGAAAGCAGGAGGCAACTGCTAAGGGTCAGTGGACTTTACTTAAGCATCAGCATGCCCTCAGGGAACGGGAAAAGTGGAGCATGGCACAGCAGACACCTCACTTCACCTGCTGTGCTTGGCCTCCTCCCCTTTGTTTTTCTTTCCCCTACCTGGCACAAGATGACAAAAGATATGAGGGAGCCAAAAGGGAGTGGAAATAGCTTCAAAAGATGTTGGGCCCAGGAAAGGTTGGACAAAAGGCACCTTTTGTTTTTCCCTTTCTGGTCCCAGCAGCTGAGATGCAGTGGCACTGCTTTCCAGTGGCACCATCATTTGCCTTCTTTCAGCTGCCCTTGAGTTTCACAGCTGCAGGCTGGTGTTTCCAGGCCCCTGGCAGCAGCTTTGCTTTGCTCCTGTCACTCAGGAGCAGCAGTGGAGATGAGCCTCTGTCTTGAGAACATTATTCTCTTGGTTGTTCAGTGAAATCTCCTTTCTACCTCTCTTTTTTCTAGACCTTTCTTCTGTTCACCTTTACTTGCACTATCAATTCGAGGAGGTTATTTTGGAATCTCAGTACACATGAACTCTTACACAGCATGATACCACCGTCCAGGGCTTCCTGGCCCCTATCGTGCCAGAGTTTATAGGGATGGGCAGCCCTTGCAGGCAGTCTGTACTGTAGCTTTGAGCTTCCCTCATAGCGTGCAGACCCCATGTGCTTGTCTTGCTCCTGGGCTTGCAGCCAGTTCATATGCTGTTTGGCCAGTACTCAATTTTGCTAGTTTTGAGGAGGGTCATGGGAAAATTAAATTGTCTGAGGATGCACAGCTTAGATGTGGGACACTGAGCCTCTCCGATCCCGTCTTACTTTCATTCAGCTCTGGGAGAAAGATACACTGTTTTGGTTCCACACTTCAGCTTTTGAACTGGTTCTGACCCTTGTTCTGGTAGACTAGGATTCCTGACCTCAGTGATTCCATAAACATTCAATCAACTTCTGAGGGGCACAGCTGTATAATAAAAAGAGTAATGTCTTTTGCTCCATTTTAGAAGATCGTTACTTTGGCTAGAACAATCATTTCAGGTGTAGGCAAAGCAATTCTCCCTGAAAACAAAACTTGTAATCCTTTGTCTTCCTCCTCTTCCTCTCACTTTGCTGCTGAGATTCATTTTAGGTATGTTGGGCTGCTATGCTATTAAATGGGACAAGAGGTAATGGAGCACAAGTTGCAGTAAGAAAAATTCCAATTAAATGTTAAGAAAAGAAGTTTCCACCATGGCAGGGGCCAAGCACTGTTACAGTTGCCCAGAAAGGCTGTGGAATCTTCCTCCTCAGAGATACTTAGTACTCAACAGTATGTGGACCAGAGCAACCTGATCTGTGGTGGCTCTGCCCAGATGATAATTTGGGTTGGACAGGACCTATGATATATATCAAATATAGATCTGATATCTGAGGCTGGAGTTTATCTCTGATTACAGGGTTTCTTCCTGCAGAGATACGACATGTCTTCCTTCTTGAAATACTTTTTCTCTTTATTACAGAAATCCTCTATATGGCATCTTCTCCTCATGCAGGACTCCTTTTGGAACCTACCTCACAATCAGTAATTTTGTTCATTTAGAAACATTGTAGTGGCCTAGAAGTCAAGTGTTGTTTGCAGTTACTGGTAACTGTCTATGGAATGGAGCCCATCTCTATGCAAAGTAACATCATCTCTTCCTTCATAACAGTGGCAGCTCAGGCCATATGCTCTGCATAGGCACCTTGGCATTCGCTTAAATGGGGATAGTTGCTGTTTGAGCATCTGTCTTTACACAAAGTTTGACTCAAAATATGGGAATCTTCAGCTCCAAGTTTATCTTCAGTTCAAAGTTGTCTTTTACCTGCTGTCAGTGTGCAGTGGGCTCCCTTTGCAGCATTATTTATTGAACAGACTCACAGTCTAGGACAAAGACAAGTCACACTGCCCATTGGGTCCAGGGTTGTGTCTTCATTTTAGGTATATTTATGGCCTTAAGGCTGTCAAATAGCCTTCTCCTAAACTGTATGAAAACATTTGTTCAGCATTATCAGTCAGGAGCAAGTCTCGAGTTGTAGACTGGTTTCTTCTTTTCAGTAAGGGTTTTTTTCTGTGTTTCATCCAACGCCAGGTGAAATGGATGTGGAATAATGAGTGATGACCTCCTGTCATTCCTAACATGGCTTATCTCTTAAGAGTATCCTACTATTTTAATTATGAAGTTTGTGAGAAAGAGAGGGCATCAGTGATACAGTAACTGGTGCGGTTCAAGGTTTTTAAGTATAATAGTAAATACAATTTAAAAGTCTTAATGAACCAGATTAGTTGAGCAATTTGTGACAAGAAAAACTTAGTTGTAGTCAGATTAACTGATTGCTTACATTAGCAAAATTGCTGTGGGTGATGTTAAAACCCCGGTAGTTTCCAGGCTGACAACCACAGTAAATGCTTGATCTTGGGGATAAAGTTTAGCTACACCTGTGGGGTGTGAGAATAGAAAGAACATGCAGTCTCCTTTTTACCATTTTACTGACCTTAACATCCTTTATTTTCAGTTAAATCCAGTCCCTCAGAGAGTGATGCTTAGTTTGTCTTCAACATAGAGTTGTCTTGAATCCACCAACATACACAAATGCTAAGTTGCATGTGCTGTGGCCACAAAGTACATAGTTGGGTATATTTTTACTCAGAACTGCTGATGATATTTTCTTTGATTACAGATGCAGAACTAGCACTGGATTACAGCCTCGACAGAGATGTAAGGGACTACCACAAACTGTATTGGGAAAGAGAGTTCAAGCCTGTGGCAGAAAAACTTCTTGATAGAATTCAAAATCATCAGTCCTTCCAGCTGTGACTGGCTATTCCTCCATTTTAGTCAGTCGTATTTTCTTGGTGCTATAGATTGACCAGCTTTATGTTTCTAATATACCTGTATTTTGCCATTGGTAAATGTGTTAGACAGTGTGGCAATTTAATTTTTAAGAAGTCAGTAAAGCCTGGCATCTGTATACTGGATCCTACCTGTTGAGAAGCTTTCATCCAGTTTTTGCATGTGTAATTACTTTTTACAAGGTATTTAAGCTGATGAAGCAGCTATTCAGTGTGATCTGTCTATTAATTGCATAGTTGCTTGGCTGGGAAAATGAAATGAAACTATTTGCTGAGTATTTCATTTTTGAAAGGTAAATTACCACTGAGTGGTACCAGTGGGCCTCTGTGGTACCAAAAATGCTGTGCACTGTGAAAGTGTGTTATGTGATTGGAATCGTATCTTGCCTACAGGCGTTGACACGCTTTTACTTTCTATGAAATTCTCCAGCACGAGTAACGCAAATGCTATTGGGGTATTCTGCTCTTAAATCCTGAGCTTCACTCTCCAGATCAAGTGCTGTGCATGGCCAGGGGGAAAGCTACTTCCCTTTTCTTTGCAAAATCCTCTTTTCTCTACCTGATACTGTGTGGCTCAGGTATCTTAGCTCCTGCCTTGCTGCTTGTGTGATATAGGTCCAGCTGTGGTGGAAAGAGGCTTTTCTGAATTGAGACTTCAAGTCTAAAGGCAAGACAGCCCTACCCCTGATGTAAGAGATTTTAGGTAGTCTGGTGTGTTGTTCTTTCAGCTATTCCCACGTTCCCAGGAGCCGCCTGTGTGCCTGTAGTGCTCAGACTGTCTTGGCCAGCCATCTCCCCAGGGCTCATGTTTCCATCCACAGGGCATGAAAAGGCTTTGCATCCTTCATGTTCCTTCTGACTGATGCTGTCTTATTGCTCAGTTTTCATCCTTTCAGAGCGTAGAAGTCCCTGCTTGTTGCCTGTGTAATTGTGCTGCTCAGCAGGTGCATCACTGGCTTCAAGCATTAGCAGCCCGACTGGCCACAGAAAGCTTCACAGACCTCACCCATTTGCCTCTTTTCTGACCTCAGATCACTAAGAATAAACCACTGCGCAGGGCCTGCTGGGCTCCTGGCTCTGATCCTGAGAGGCAGCAGCCTTGTGTTGGGCTGTGTGCATCAGGAGGGCAAGTCTTCCCTAGTCAGTCCCCTCAAAGATGCTGGAGAAATTGGTTTGAGGCAGCGATTTGGAGCAACCTCAGCGGCACCGCTGTACCTTTGACATTACCTGGACCTCTGCTTCCAAGTGAGGAGATGAAGCAAGGAGGCTGGGAAGCAGAGCTGTAGTAGAAGGGCAGGGAAACTTTCTTCCTAGTTTAGGTTCCTGCTTCTGCATTCTCAGGGACTTCTTTGCTGTTGATGGGACAAGGGAGGAGAGATTTCATGGTCCTGGTTTTGGGAGTGGTGCAGAGGCTCTGCAAGAGCTGCTTGGTAATCATCAGGGCTTATAGCCTGCAGGGGAGGGGCAGCTCACACCAGTGGCCAAAGCAGTGCTGTGGCTTCTCCCTCCTGCCCTGCTGTCACACGTAGCTGCTGCTCTCTGCAGTGATCACCACTCATGAAGCAGCTGGCAACACAACCCCTTCTTGTTTAAAGACTAACCCCACTGACCTTGGTTGCCATGGTACTTAACAGCTTTGGCTTGGTCTCTTCTGCTTAACACCACAAAAGCCTCAGCATGGAAAATGCTCAACCATCTTCAGGCCCTTTCTCCAAAGTAAGTAGCATGGTGCATACTTAGGGTTGGCTGCAGGTTGTGGTTACTGCTCTGGTTGAAAGTGTGACCGTATGAAGGCACTGGCACACACGCGCTGCAGTGTTTGCTGCTTGAGAAGGAGAGTGTGTCTGCAGGTACCTGCATTTGCCTGGATAGCACAGGACAGAAACAGCCAGTTCAGGCTTCTCAGAAAATTCCCTGTCTACCTTTGTCCACCCCCAAAAATCAACTGGAGAATAAGGTGCTTCAGAAACTCCACTTACAGACTGAAGAGACACTTCTGTGTCCTTAGGCAGAGCTTAGCTTTATGCTGTGGCCTTACACAGGAAAGTTCTGCTCTGACTGTGGAACATTAAGAATCCTGTATTTTTAGTTAAGAGGAAACAGCAGATGCTTCCTGTTAGTCACATTTTTTGACAGTTTATTAATCTTTCTCCCCTAGATTTTTTTAGATATTTTAGCTTCTTAGACTGTAAACTTAAAACTGTTCTCAGAATGTTCTGTATTCAAAGAAACCAGTCTAACTGAGAACCAGGAATCTTAATTTCATTCTGCTGGTGGACTTGGGAAAATCTGTTTCTTTCCTGCCCTATGGATAAGGCTCCTTCCTGTAAGCAAGAGGGGTTGCTGCACTTGCAGGGTAACCCCCATCACAGCCAGCAGTAGGAGTGTGTCCAAAAGGCTTTGTCACTCACTTGTGGCAAATCCTCCTCCTGCTGCCTGTTACCTCTTGCCATAAAATCCTCGGTCTAGCTGTGCAGACCTGGTTGTCCTTCTGGTGGCAGATGCCCTTCTGGCACCAGGCTACGGAAATCAGCAGCGAAACATGGAGCTAAGTTCACTACAAGAGGATTTTAAAATCAGTTTAATTCTTAAAATAATATTTAGAGCTGGTTATGGAAAACAGATGGCTATATAAATATACAAATGTGATCTCTGACCATTACCTGGGAGGAAAGAGAAAACCCAGTGTGACAAAGTATTCCTCAACACAGGGTGGAGGACTATGGGAAGCATGAAAACATTATAGATTTAGATCTTCACTGAAACTATGGTTTTTTTAAACTGTGTTTTCTCCCATCATTTTAGACTCTATTGAAAAAAACTCCTTTTGTCATTTTAAGTATGACTGCTCAGTTACCAACAGTTTACAATGGTCTCTGAACCATTTCTAAGTATACCAGCAAAAACGGAAGCGCAAAGTTCAACCATGCAGAGACACCAAGAGAAAAAGTTGTTACCTTTATTTAAAAAATACCAGTAATACTGACAAATTTAAAAAGCAATTCACACTCATACAAAAGTATTCATGTGTTCTCCAAACCCACGGTGTATTAAACGTCAGCATTGTAATCATGTTTTGATTTGCTAAAAATAGATGGGTTTAGCCTAGTTATTTAAGCAACTGCAACAATCAGTAAGACCAGCGTTGGGCACATAATACAGTAGGACTGTTTGGCAGCCTAGAACACATTCCCACACCTGTCCTAGCTCCTCCTTGGTTCATCCTTGACAAACAGGACGAGGAGCCACTCGACACTTTGCACAGTTCCATCTCGAGAGAGCTCTGAGGACACAAGTCCCCTGCTTCCCACAGGAAGCCCATTGCACTTTGGAGCTCACCACACTATGCTGGGCAGCTGTCCCTTAGCATTTTAAGGCTAAACTATTTGAGAAAACTGACTGCTATCTTTCAAACGATCAGTGTGGACAGAAGAGGTTTCGTTCTGATTAAAGAATTCTAAATAACAAGGCTTTTCGAAACCACACACAACGAAGGCTCAGACAATAGCAGTGCTCACTTTCACTTGTAGCTTAACTGGAACAGGCCGGGGCTGTTCGCTTCACCAGCACAAATAGCAGCATCAAGATTTTTCTAAAATTATTCTCATGGGGAAAGCAAATGTCATCAAGTCCCACTTTGTTCACGCTCCAACTCCCATAGGATTTGCCTTAACACAAGATCTATGCATCTATCATTTGCTATATTGCCACAAGTTCACAGGGAGTCCCGTGCTGTCTAAAGCCAAAATACCAGGAGCAGGCAGCACTGCCACACAGCCCTGTTTTTTCAACTGCCAAGCGTTCACTGCCGAGCAGCAGCAGTGATATTCCAAACACGGAAATAGCTGAAACTAAAGGAGTTATGGCACAATGGGCATCATAACTTAGAGCTACCATTGGTCCTGAGGCTTCGTATCTTCCTCCGCCACGCTGCAGCTGCAGAACATTCCAACATCAACAGGCAGCTGGAGATATCAGGTCATATAGCGAGTAATAGCTCTCAGAGCATAAAGTAGTTCGGCTTGCATCCGAGCTTCTACCAGAAGCAAATTTACATGGACCTTTGGGAAAGAAAACAAGCTGCACTTTAATGGTGTGCTCACAGTGAAAGGACAGCTTTGGGGCTGTGGGTTTCCTATTAGCAGCAGCAGTGGGGCAGCACTTTGTGTTTTGGCTACCCAGTAAATTAGTTCTATCTGTAAAGCTTGCTGAGGGAGCAAAGACTGAGCAAACATTTCTGTATTGGGTCACAGGGACCCTTAAGCAGGGCAGGGTCACAGGAAGAGGCAGTCCCTTTAATAGACCAACTGGTTTAGCTGGAAAAAACAGAGCATCTTTCAAACACACAAGCCCTTCTGCAGCAGCAGATTGTGCACAGCTTGGAAATAACTGTTCAAATTTAGTTTAAAAGTTAATCAATTAAAGGCAAAAGGGTAGTTGGTACCTGTGGAGCAGAGGGGGCTGTTAGCAAAGGAGGAGCTGATAAGGTCGTTTGCCCCTGTGGGACAGAGAGAAACACACAGGTAATTATGACCTGAACAGGATGGAGTGGTGAGCTGAGGTGAAGCACAAGATAACATGCCACAAAATTACTGTCTTTATTGAGACAGTAGCTGCTGCAGGTGAGAACTGAAGTTCCCTAGCTCATTTCCTCCATGTCTTCACTGTATTTCTTTGAGGATGAGATCAGAAACCATGTGGGGAAGAAGGTGAAGAATACTCTCTCACTGACAGCAGGTCAGCTGGGAGTTTGTTGTTGCATGGAATGCTGCATATGCTGCCTTCCATGAGGATGGATGGGGATGGCATTCAGTGACATGTACATGTACAATCCTTGGATTTTGATGGCTTTGGAGATGCAAAGTTTGGGGCTTTAAAGAAGGATTTGTGTGCTTGAAAAGCTTTCAGTCTAACCAAAACAAACATATAGTATGAACAACCTTACGTCAATGTGGCCATAGTACCCTATTATAACAGGGTACCTCTAAACTATTTTCACAAGCAGTTTAGCAACAAATAGAGCCTTCAATGATATGAGCACTGATTAAGGCACATTTATGTCTCAGCATTCATTTTTAAGTGGGGCTTTTTTTCCAGAGAAGAACTGGAGGATATGGACTTGATGGAGCAGACGTCCAAGACAGCTCAGCATATTTCTGGGAGGTGCGATTCAGACTGTAACCCAGCAGCAGGACTTTAGGCTTTAACACAAAGCAACAGCTTAGGGCCATTCAGACTAAAACCAGCCATTGGACTGCAAAGATCCTGGGCCAGGATGGTGGCTGCTCTGGGTCTGAGGGCCTCACATCACCTCGCAGCCTCTCTGGGGCACAGGAGCTGCCAGCCAGCAGCTGAGGGGAATGCTGCGCCACTTACGTGTGGCATGCAGTTCAGAGTTTGTGCAGTCTGTGTCAGCTGTTCGACAGCAAACATGCAGTAGGAAAAAAATTATTTTGGCCTAGGAAGTACTATAGCTCCTAAAGAATTTACTGGATGTGAACAGAATCCTATTAACACCAGCTAAAAGCCTCAATGCTTCTTGGATGGCTGTGGCTGTTAAGTGTCGCAGGTGGACCTACAGCCTGTATGCAAACCATACCTTCTCAGAGTGTTCAAACTGCCTCCAGAAGCTATCATACATTCTTTTTGTGGTCTTTTCAGGAGTGCAAACCACAGTCTTGATATAAACTTTAAAGCTGCGGTCCAACAACTGATTAATTTCACCATAGTCATAGTCATCGTATCTGTTCAGAAAGAAAGGAAAACACTTTCATTTTCAAGAATGAGTTATTTCACTTGCAGTGGTTTTAAGTTCCTATGGCAAAATAAATTACTGTGTAATTTGTACCTCTGTCTCGCCCCCATTGACGGAAGTATGTTTAAAAATACATGCATGTTTGGTATAAATAGCTTAGCTTCAATCTGATAAAGAACAAAAGGCCAGTGCTAACAAGTCTGATGAGTTTGCTTAGAATAAAAGCAGTAAAACTGACCTTATTCCAAACATGCAGTGAATATAGTTCCAAATAGCTCGTCGTAGCATTGAGGTATCCACGTCTTTGTGCATGGCCATGGTGTTGTAAGTCAGATTATAAGCAATGTGAAACTTCTCATCAAGTAGTTGTCCCACATCTGGGTAAAGACGATTAACCAAGGAATAGCCGTGGTCTTCCCAGGAATAATCCTTAGAATAAGTAAAAACAGAGAATAGAGCATTTCAGAAATTAACTTGTGCACGCCTAACGTTTTACTGCAATACATCTTGGGGCAGGTGATTTATGGGGGGTATTCATTTGCTTGCTTTGAGCCTTTGCATCCATGGGGCACTAAGTTACAGCCTAGCAATGTCCAGGTTTGGCATCTGGCACAACAGATAGTGCCGTAAGCCTCCTGAGAGCAGCTCCTGGCCTTGTTACCTGAACACGAAAGGTGGGCACGTGCATCCCATGTCTGGAGAAGTCTTTGTAACCATAGCTAGTGTCCTCAAAGTGGCGAGACACATCTCTTGCAGGTGCTGATTCTTCATCTTCTGTAAATTCAAACAGAATTTCACACAATTTCAGTAAGAACAGACTGGACATGTACTACATGTACTAGCAGAACTCATGCAGAAGAATGGGGGTCTCTGTGCTTTTTAACTAGACTCACAGTTTCCCTGAACTACCTGTACTAAAAGCTTTTGTTACACCTCAGTGTCACTGCAGCTATGGCTTTCAGAGGCAACTCCATGATAAACACTGATTCTGTCTTACAGACAAGCACCTCTTTCCCCCTTTTGTCTGCCATTCTTCATCCTGTCCCCTATGTCTGGGGGATGCTCTGCTGCTAGCTCAAGAGGTCTGTGAAAATGTCAAAGGAAAATCTGGTTTACTAAGCTCTTGTTCCAAAACAGAGACCTCTAAGACTTCCACACCAAGTTTATTTTAGAGGGAACTGTTGAAGAGTGGACAACAACCCTAAACTTGTAAGAGATTAAGTACTGTCTCTCAGCTGTGGAAAGCAATGTTTCACACGCTCTAATAGCTGCTCGTTTTAAGGGCTTTTTACAGTGTCTTGTGATATGTTTAAATCTCTTGCAATCTCTCTCTCTCTCGAGATTCTGTTGGAAATTTCTGTTGAACATAATATTGGCCAGTGGGTATTATGGTGTTCTTGAGAGAAGCCACAAATCTTGGCACTACTTTGCTTTGAGGCACTCTTGAAAGAAAACAAGGCACCCCCAACCTTCATCCCTTCAAAGAAACAGTGGTGGTTTTGACACATCTAATAACATTTCTTCCCCCCTTTTGTGGTAATAAGTATTTCTTCAAGTGATTTGGGAAAGTCTAAGTACATACACACACTACAGCTGTTCTACCTGAAGAACAGACAAACATGCTCTCCCTCTTCTCCCTTTCAAAACGTGTAGCCATCTCTTCCTGGCTGGCTTCCTCTTCATCTCTACACTCCTGTAGCTGCTTCATTTTCTCCATTAGAGCTTCAACTTCACAGACAGACTCTGTAGACTTGAAAAGGAGTGAGAAGCATTTTATTTCCATGTCACAAGAACTGTGACAGAAATCATCAAGACAGACAATTAAAACACAACTTACATCCTTCATTTACATCTTCTTCAAGTACTGAGTTCCTGAGGAAAACAATCCTCAAAAGAAATTTGTACTGGACCCAATGTTCACATTTAGTCATTATCTTTTCTCAATTAGATCCCTGGTATTTTTTAGCATATTTTTAGCTTCACAGCTTTTCGGAACAACTGGTTCTCACCTAAAATTAATTTCTCTTACTTCATCTAAATGTTTAATAACTGAAAACCAAGGAGCTGTAACAGAAATTTTGATAGAGGAAGTAACCACAATTTACTGCCCAACTGAATTTTCCCCCTCCTCTGCTCACAAAGAAACACACTGAAGGAAAAAGGAAGAGTGAGTGTAAAGGCAGATTTAACAAAGCCTCAAAGGAAAGCTAGTGCATGATAACTGTATTTCACAAGAGCTCTTTCAACACCACGACACAGTTAATTCAACATCTGGCCTTGTAAAGATCCATCAACATATAGCAAAATAAAGTTATCTCCAGTCTATACACTTCTGCCCCTTTCCCCTCTGACTTTTGCAGTTTGCTCCTTCAGAGAAGCAGCAAGGTCCAGCAGATAACATTTAAATGCCACCCACAGCACTGCAGTGACCTCTCGCAGCAGGGAACCTGCACTGAAAGTACCCTGTTACTGCTGTTCTTCAGCCAACCCTTGGTTCACATTGTGCTCTTCACTAAGTGGAAGCAAGTACAGATCAGTGAGCACAACTGTTGCAGGCAGGGAATACTCATTTAGAGACAGAGACAGAGAATTTGGCATGGTCTGTGGTGTGATGTGTCACAAAAACCCCACGGCAGCAAAGTCAAAGACTGGAATCAAAGGAAGAGCCAGCTTTCCCTGGCACCCATGGAAAAAGCACTCCTGGCCACTGCTGCTCAGGACAGGTATCATGAACTGGCTGAGCTCCAGAGTGGTCTCAGTTCGTTAGTATGAATGACGAGACCAAAAAAAAGAGAAAACTTAGAGACTGTATCTTTGTCGGGCCCTTTGGTAATTCCCCCCAGTTTAGCAGTGTCATTACAGCTTCTCCTAAACGTCCTTCTTCTGGTTGGCACTCATGTGGATTAGGTTCATCAACCCCACTCTCACTGAACACAGACAGGCACCCTCCATGTATTAAGTTTACAAAGAAACTACTGCTACTGAACAAGACTGCTTGTGCAGACAGGTACTTACTGTAATACTTCCAGTTGGGCTGGCATGAATTTCATCCACCCCATGGTAACCATTTGTAATATCACACATGCAGTAGTTACTGACAGAAGGGGGCCTGAAGGTGTGACCCCCTTCACAGTCAATCTCTGGGCTGATTCCACAACCAAACGTGAAGGAAGCAAGGGAGTGGTAATGTGTGAGGAGAACGACTGCGTGGATGAGCTCTGCTAGGGACCAGCTGTTCTCTTCGGTCTTCAAAAGTTGCTTTAAAAATAACACAAGACAAGTATTAAAGTCATTCAAATGATTCCACCATAATGCAGTTTATCAACACATTTCTTTATTAGGTACAATTATTTTTCCAATGTCCACACTTGCTTCCTAACCCTCTGCTGCCAGTAGCGTGCTCAGTGCCCTCACCAGGAGACCTGCCAGCCACTCAAGTGGTTGAGCCACAAAGGACATGGCTACTTTCCCCTCTCTGGCCTTCAGCTATTCAGTTGGTTGGGGTTTTCATTTTGCACCATATGGTTTGTATTGAGGCCAGACTGACTGACATAAGAAATTTCACACCTCTGGTGGAAGATGCAACCACAACCATTGCATGTTTCTTCAACTGGCCTTTTACAGTCTCAGCAAACCCTGGCAACTCCTTGTGGAGCAGCTATGTGAAAACTCAGCACCAGGGCTGGGCTCCCTCCATCACGTCCCTGTGGGTGGTGGAATGCTCTATATTTGACAAGAAGCTTCAAGCCCCAACTTCCCCTTCAAGCAGGAAAGAGTGGGAGGTTTGGGGCCTTCTGGTGGAGTGCACGCCCTCCCCCCCAGCCCAGCACCCTGCCTCACATGAGCTGTACAAGGGCACAATATCGCACAGTATCACAGTGATACAACACTGAAAGCCAGTAACACAGAACATCCTTCACCCTGACTGGTTCTTAACCCTGAGAATCTGTGATTGCATTACTGATAACTACAGGTACACTCACATTACTTCATGGAAGATTTACCTCAATATGTTCCTTGGTGATAAGCCAGGGTCGGTGAGCCAACATTTTGTTCAGTTCTCCTAAATTTTGCAATTTTTGAGGTGCATTTTCTAGACCATTCAACCATTTAGGGTCTCCACCAACATGAAGGAAGTCATTCACATGGAGGTTAACAAGGTAAGAGCACTGGTGTCGTGCTGCAGCCTAGAAAGGAAAAGCCAGTTATGATACTGAAAACAATTACAGTAAGTTGGTGCTTTATGACAAATACCGTCAGTCACTGTTTCCTCAAAATATTCAAGAGTAAGACTTGCAGTGATCAAAGGTGCAAATCAGCCTGTTTTGATTATTGTTCTCACAACATAAGTATTCCTCACTCCTCACACATTATAGCTACGCTGGCTTAAGATTCAACGTGCTTGTATCCAGGAAGAAGCACAGGCACAGCTTTACGGTGTGGCCTGAAGTAAGCAATCCATACTGCACAGTACTGCCCAGTGGCGGAAGAAGCAAGGCTGCCTCCAGGTGAATCTTCACCAGCAAAAACAAAAGCAGGTTTCAGAACACATACAAGCAAGAAAGACTCAGGGCAGCTTTTCAGCAAAGAGCAGACGCAGTATCATTTATTCAAACAGAAATAGAATCACAGAATCCTAGAATGGTTTGGGGTAAAAGGGACCTTAGATCCCATCTAGTTCCACCCCCCGTGCAGGGGACACCTCCCACTAGACCACTTTACCCCTCATAGTGGGACACAGCCCAAGATTTTAACTTGACTTCAGCAAGCAAAGACCATTGAACTGGCAGACTGGAAGTTATGAAATCAACCACTTCTGGCAGAAAACTTGCTTAGAATGTAGAGATTCAGAAACAGATGATGGGATGGACTATCTAGTTAGAGGGAGGTGTGTTCGACAGGACACACACACAAACAAGCCTTCCTGAAAAAGTTTCTAAGACACTTAAGGAAACCAAAATTAAACAACTGTCTTATTTGTATAACAGATTTGTTCCCCCCCCTCTTTCTCATAGGCCTATCAAAAACTATGAACATGAAGTACTGCTCTTATGAAACAATTTGTAAACCAGACACAAACCTACTCTGCTTTTCCCCTTAGCTCCTGATGAAATGCCTCTCCAACTAGAAACTGCAAAACACAGTAATCATTGCTATTAAACAAGACCAGACTGTTGCCAAAGCGGCTGTTGCTGCTTTCTGTTCCAGCATACCATTATCCCGATGTAGTGTCGGTAATGAAGCGGGAGCGGGCCATCCATTTGCAGCAGATAGTGCTGAGTTTTTAGAAAGCTCTCAAGATACTGGGGGTGGAAAACCATCACCAAGGTAACGTTGTCCAACCGGCCCAGCGCAGCGAAAGAATCCGCAAACAGTGCGTGCATTGTGGCGTCTTCGTTTCCCACCTGGATCGTCTGGATGAACAGAAAGAGCAATCAGCAATACTGTCAAAGGAGTACCAGAAAAATAGCAAATACATATATTGGCCACAGCATCACAGAGATCCTGGAGAAAGAAATTCTGTTATAAATCTATTAATGGCATTAAATCAGTGTGCATAAGGCAAGACATATAAAATCCCTTTAATACCCCTCATTTAGGAGATCACAAGTGGTTGTATCAGCAAAAGGAGGTTTGTGGCTTTACACTTTCTCCTGTACAGCACTGACTTCTCATTCTTAACTGTTTCAACTTCACTTTCTTCATTGCCCCTATTTGATCTAACTTAGTTTATTATAACAACAAAAAACTAACTGAATAATCATTTTTACTACAGGGAAAAGAAGGAAAGAAGTAAAAAAGCTAAAATGCCAAGAGAGAGAAATAAAAGGAAACTGAAGCTTCAGGCTCTAAAATTCCTAGAAAACTACAGGCATATTACTAATGTTTCCCCTGCTCCAAATTCTCTCACCAGATGATCCCAAGAGAAGCACCAGAAACACTCAGCCACAACACTCTGACACTTCTCAGATTATTCAGAACGGTAGAGGCAGCTCAAGATAAAGCAGCCCCAGAGCAGGGGGCAGGTGCTTTGTAGACCAGTAGGAAATTACATCCGGGTGTTCACAAGGAAACAGACACTTAAACAGTATTGGATTTCTCTTTTGCTAGACAGCAGTATGAAAGGAGTCATCACTTTTCCAAATGTCCCCAGGGCTCTCACTGCTTCTGTACACTGGAACCCTGGCCAAAGTCTCACCAGGACTGAATGTGATCACAACTGAAAATCTCTGACAGCTCAGCAGCTGTCCTGAAACCAAGTGTGGGTTACTACTAAAAGGGTGTTCCTTAAAAGCATAAAGTTCACTGTGTACTTGAAAACATTACCACACCTCCTTCTCGGGGATGAATCTGCTTGGTCCGTGTCCCAGTGGTCTAGGAATTCTTATTCCAAGTTCCTAGAAAAGAAAATTACACCATCTCAGCATGTAGTTATAAACAGCTTTTAGCTGTGACTGCTAGAAGGAAGAGTTCTGCATCCAAAGCCGGGCTTATCTGGGTACTAGTGGTACTCTTACACGGGTACTTCTACTAGTACCATTTGTACAAATACAAATCATGTTTTATACAAGTGCTTTATAATTAGCCGTACTTGTTTACAGTGTACTCCCCACTCCAGCAACAAAAACCGCAACAACAAAGGCCCTGCCAACAGAAGCAAACACACACAAATTCATATGCACACTACAGCCTGGTTCACAGAAAATTCTGCATCAAGCATATTTTGGCAGGGTGTCCAGGACAAGGAGTTCAGTACACAGCCGTCTGCTGTGTGGTTATGCCACTGATACAAAACAAGACTGGTGTGTGTGTGTGTGTACATCCGCAGTACAGCAGCACATAACACTCTGTGCATCTGTCAGGAAATGGAACAGCTGTAACCCTAATCAGATTTCTTCTTCCCAACCTCAAAGAGCTCTTAAACTGCTGAAAGTACCTGATCTACATTTGCATCTGCTTCGTTTCAAGACAGGATAAAAAGCTATTCACACTGGGAAGGAGGAAGGGGGTTTCACTCAATCAGAACAGCAGCAGCAGCGCTATAGACAAGTTGCCTTGCAGATAAGAGAGAGGCTGAACAGGATACCCCTCCAGCAAGTTCTATACTTGCCCTTTCCTTCAGCTAGATGAAGCTTTCTGCCAGGCCTACAGCACCCTGGGCCCTTCCTGTAGCCAAGGAGCAAACTGCATAAAAGACAAAGACTTGGGTGCATTTGTGTCCCACCTGTTAAACCATTCTGTCAGGAAGGGTGGGAGCCATGGGCTCAAGAGCAGCTTCTGCATTTGGCACAATCAATCCTCACAGAAGACCCAGCAGGGTCCTTGGGGCATATACCAAAGCAACACATGGCCTCACCTTGCATAGTCACACATGCCCACCTCCCCATCATCACAGAGGCTCACTGCTTCACGTGCACAGCACTAGCTGCAAGCCAGCTCTACTGTGGGTTCTGGTCCCCAGGCACCGGCATGGCTTCCCCAGGAAAGATGGGAGCTCCCAATGAGGTAAGCTGATGGCACAGTGCTCTTAAGGATGGATGGAGACCTGGGATTAAAGCTGAGGATGGAGCTAACTGCTAGACACTACGCTATACATAAACTAACAGTCTGGGATACTTACTTGTTCTTCTCTCTTCCCTGGTTATCTTTTAAAACCTATCCATTGCCAGCATTCCATAGCCCCCACACATCATCTGATAATGATACCAACTGCATCCAGGTTCTCAACTGGGTTTAGGTCAATAAATACCATGTATGGAGCACTGGGCCAGTTCAGGCCATGTAGGGCAGAGGGACTCCATCAGCTGCTTTAGGCCTCAAAAGCAAACCAAGTCCCTAAAAGCTGACTGCAGTTTTAACTTTGCCACATAGACAAAGGCCATTGGAACAAGCAATACCAGCTGCACTCACTATTGCACTTCTTGTGTCTTAGCTGAGGTTTCTGTTTGCACGAGTTCATTGTATGAGAAGCAGTTTTATTAATCAGTTACTGTTCCCTGAACTTTCCCCTAAGATTAAAAACCAGCTTCAGAGAGCTGGAAACAATCACAGCAGATCTAAGGCAGAACTGCTGAAGCCCATCAGAGTCTGTCAGTCTCCTTAAATCCTAAGTGAGATGCCTTCATCTCTCAAGACTTACTTGGATAAAGTGAGATCAAAGGGCAGCTCTCACTGCTTGTCTTTTCAGATTCTCCCTGGGACAATAATGTTTGTGATGTAGCTTTATCCTGCTGAGGGTCCCAACATCCACAAACAGATTTCGCCTGTCAGCTAAGTCTCTAATAATGTCACTCACAGGATGGATTTTTCATCTTAAAACCACCCTCTCTCCTCAAAGCCCTAGCACAGTTCTTATCTTGGCTACAACTACACCAACAAATTAGAGAAACATCTTACATCCAAACGACAGCAAGGGAAAAAAGCCTGTACACATCATTTCACTTAGCAGATGTCTGCAGCTGTCTGCAAATCAAGCTCTCCAACAGAAATACCTTGAAGTTTAATTCTTGAACACCATGTTTCAATCTTATCCTTTCCCAGAGCAATTATAGGAAGAAAAAAAACAAACCAAACCAACAGCAGAAGATTTAAGAACCCGCGATCAGCGGGCTGCTGATGTGTTTTGCCTCACAGTCTAAAATACATCAGTACCAATACACTTCACATTTTTTAAAACCTTGCAGAAGTCAAACTACTACGATTACACTGCATCTAACAGGTTACATTACTGAAGTAACCAAACCCTCTCTGCAAAGTGACTTAAAGAGTTTTTTAAGGATTGAGTAAGCTGCATCCCCCTCATGGCGCCAGCCTAGCACCCAAGATGCCCGAGTTCAAGTCTCTGTTTCGACACAGACCTTGCCAGGGATCTGTGAAAATAAGCCTCAGTTTCCCATCTTCAAAACGTTTCTTCCAGAAGATGCTGAGAACAGATTCTTATTGTGAGGCCCATGGTTACCACAGTCATGAGAGCTGCATAAAATCTGACCCATTGGAAATCGTCTGAAAATTGTTATTCGTCACTTACAAGCTATGGCAGACCTTTTAACAACTGTTTCCCCTCTTTTTCAGAAGCAGCTTTTAATCAAATTCTCCTAGTACTGGAGAAATAGCAGGTACCTCTGGGTACCCCTGGTATACCAACAATTCAAATACTGTATAGACATAATACTCAAAACAGTCCTAGAAGCATCTTCCCTTAATTCTGAACGTATTTCTGTGCTCCACGTTGTCCTTCACTAATCAATCCATCTTCCATATACACTCAACTCAAGAATCACCACTCTCCAGCTTTCCCTCTCAAAGGCAATACCCAAATCCTGACCAGCCACACCACCAGGTCTCTTCTCCACCACCTTCCCCATGAAGAAGCACCCGGGACACCAACAAGGACTTGGCAAAGCAGCTGGAGGGGGACTGGGACAAGCAGCAGTTGTGAGCAAACAGAATTTATTTTGGTTATTAAAGAAGCAACTTCCATATGATTCCAGACCAGCGAGTCGGACACCAAAGTGACCTACTTAGTGCCATGGTTTCTGCATCAAAATTCTCCTGGCTTCGTTCCTTCCCTTTGTTAACCTTGCCACTCCACTTCCATTCGGCCTAGAAACTCTGCAGCTGGATACAGCTTCAAGCTCAGCAGAAAGCCAACCAAAACTGAGGTGACAACAACAATAATAATAACAATAACAACAACAACAACAATAGCAACAATACAGCAGAGGCACTCCATCTTCAAAGCCAGAACATAAAACTCAGATGGCTGCAAAGCTGAGCACCAAGGGTAGAAAAGATTCCACTTTCAACACCCAGAAGTTCTCAGCTAATGGAGGAAGCTGGACCTCGCCAGGTGGCAACCCATTCCACTGCTCACTTCCCAGAGGTACCTTGACAGAGAAGCAAGACTTTAGCCATACAAATGTGTCACTGTGCTGGCAGAGACCCTCAGGAATTACAGAAAAGCCTCCTCTTTCCTCTTCTGTGATGTAACTTCTGTTTCTCTACAGCCACTATTATTATCTCCATGGTACTATGGTCATCAGTTACCTACAATTTCTGAATCTACACATCCCTCATCACTGCCGTATCTGAGCACCTCACCTCATGCATTCAATTCATGCAACAATCCTGAGGCAGGGCAAGAGTATTACCTCCCATTAAAAAAAACCCACCTGAGAAACGTAAACAGTACATGTCTATCAGAGGCTGCTATGGAAGACTGGTGGCTCGAGCTGAGCTCTCTCAAGTCATGGGCTAATGCCCTAACCACCAGACCGTGTGTCTTTTCAGAGACTTCTCAGCCAGGAAATATGCTTTATGCAAATCTGCACCAAGAAACAGCTCTTGTGAGATGAGACAGAAGAGTTAATGAGACAAGTCTGCAAACTTCATTATGTACTTCCCAGCTACCATTCTGTCCCATCAGTCTGGCCCTCTTATGGTACATCCAACTTCACAACAACCACCAGACCAAAAACCTGTACTACATGCACAGATGTGCTCAGAGAAGGCCATTCTAAAACCACAAAGACATACAAACTCACTCTACTTACTTGCAGCTGTTATGTACCTTAAGACTCTGTCAATCAAGCCCGCCTTCAGGTAACTTTTTAAAGTGCCTTAACAAGAGCAGGATTCCTATCGAATTTAGGTAAAAGTTGAACTGCAAATGCTTACAAGAGGTCACCTCTGCAAGTGACAGAATACCATCTGCTTTGGTTCTGAACCTCTTCAAAATATAAGTGAAGAAAACAAAAATAGGCACTTCCAAACAGACACCCGGTATCAGAAATTCCACCTAGGAACACTGGAGCCGAGTTAAGCAACACGGCAAGATGCGGGATCTCTAGATCAGGAACAGCTCCCCACCTCAGGCACAGCTCTTGCTCCATGGGGCACCTAAACTGCTTTTTCAGATCCCTGTTCCTCTCCACGGCTGGCTGCTGGCAGCCAGAACTCTTCCCACAAAACCTCTCCCAAACTCTGAGTTTTGTCGGATGAGCATGGGGACTTGTACCAAGCTGTTACTTTTCAGTCATTTGGGATTCCCGAGCTGAGCACTAGCTATGAACCACAACCTTCAGAGTGCTTCCCTGGTGTTAGCACAGTGAGTCATTTTGTTCCCCTCAAGTACAGTCAGTACCAATATCAAATGTATCTCCCAGAGAAACTTATTTACATACTTACTTAAGCCTCCTCTAAGTGCAAAAGAACATTTTATCATAGACAAGCCACAGGCAAAGTGAAAATATAATTATCGATTTACTTCGCTAAACCACATTTGGATTAATATCTTCGTCTGAATAATCTGCGTCCCAATTAAGCACTAAATACTGCTAGAGCCAAACAAAACTATATGAAAATCATGCATTTATGCAATATAAAACAATCTAAAGGAAGGAAACAGAGGAGGGAAATTAGTTTGAAGTGACCTTTTTTAGAGGTAACATTTTCCCAGACAACCAGTGATTGTTTTACATAATCTAAGTGCATTCCTGCCCAAGCTTAGTGTTAAGAAAGGCACAACAAGCTGTGGCTTAAAAACTCTTCCAACATAACCTCCTAGTAGAATAACCTCCCCCCCGCCAAAAAATGTGCCAGTGCTGAAAATTCAGCTTAGTGTATACTACGATGTGCATCTGAAGCTGACATTAAAATACCCATTTAGAGCTTTATATGCTTATAGGATAATATGTCCCAAACCATCCAAGGCAGACTTTGGCACTTACCAGTCTAAGAGGCCTTGTGCTGCTGCTGCTGCTTCACTCACTGTGTCTGGTTCCTATTTCCCCTTTAAAGGTCACCAACAGCAAAATCTCATTGTGGTGACACAGGCTACAGATTTGGACTTTCCTTGTTTAGAATCTCAATGACAAGTTATTTACCACCAAACTGATACATACTCAGCTCTAAAGCTGTATCTTCAGTTCTGCTAAAGGCAGTAGCTCCTTATGAGATGGACAGCTTTTGGAAATGAAGGCACTAAGAAACAGAAAGTAGTGATTAAATATGATTCTTTTTCTACAAACACTAAAAAAACCTAAAAAATTACACAAATCTTACACTTTTCCAAATGTGGGGCTAAGCAGAACTGGTGGGTTTTCTTGTTTTATTCATTTACCTAATCCAGAAGCAGCTGCAACTGTTGGGGCTTTCTCAAAAAAACCCCCCACAATTTACATTAAAATGACAGAAAAATGATCCCCCAAATGCTAGCTCTGAGTTACCGGCTGGGCTTAAACCATGACAGTTCTCTGAATTTTGGCACCGGTTCCATTTTCTGGGTATCTCAGCTTATCATTCAGCTGAAGCACTGGACATGTCCACACTTGCACTGATTTAAAGAAGTGAGAGCAAGTACTCCCTCTCTGTTACAAAGCACTTCATTCCACAGACCTACTGCTCTTCACCAAGAGGAGAGCACAGCAAACACTGAACTGTTGCCGTTTCACAGAGAATACATTATTCTTACATGAATTTAAATACTTAAATTACTCCAATTTAAATACCAGTAAGTGCACTTTCTCTGAGTATCTCAAAGTCCTTTGAAATACCAGGTTTTAAAAACATCCCCAACCAGTTTACATGACTTGATTCAAGACAGAAGTCAAGGCGACTCTGTACCCATGGTCACACACCCTGTTCACAATGGCAAAGCCCAGGCTCCTCACCCTCAAACTCCAACACCTCTTCTCCAGCCAGCTTCTGGGACTAAGCAGTAAGAGCAGGTCCAACTGGAGCAGTCTCAAGTGCTACCTATTCTTCCTCAGCAGTAATAGCTCTTCCTGAAGTGGTTTTGTGACACAACTGCCTAGACACCACAACCCAATTTACTTTTGATATGAGATCACTGAAACCAAGAGGGTGAATTTCAATGATTACTGCTTGGCTTTTATATATGCCAATTCTGTAATGTGTACAGTGACAGAAAAAGTATTAAAGGGAAAGGGACTTGGAAGGCACATCTGCAATGTCCATGCCATCAACACTGTTTAAATGTCAATAAATCAGTGACACAGAAGAAAACAAGTTTAAACATGACAGTTACAGTTTGCATTATGTAGACTGCACTGCTGGGTTATGTCAAAGCAAGGCCATTTGTACCCCAGAGTACCAGATCTATGCAAGCAAGAAAAATAGGATTTAAAAATATCCTTTAAAAGAAAAATCTTAATGTGGTGACACTAAGAAACTTAGAAAAGAGATCCAAATCAGTACTTTAATTCCTGTCCAAAATGCTATTGACTTGCCTTTGTTTGCAATTACAGCAAGCTCCTCTCTTATCAGAAACACAACACCGGCCCCACCGTTTCAAAAGGACAATCCAAGTCTGCGCAAGAATTAAATAAATACCAGGTAATTCACAGGCAAAAAGTACTTGGATGAGCCTAAAACCCCAGCAGACACCCCACCACCGCACACACAGGCGGTACACAGCCCTTCTGGGGCCAGGTGGCAGTGGGGAGACTAACGACAGCATCCGCACTGGTACTGCAAGCAGCAGCAGGATGTCCCCTAGGAGGGAGCTACAAAGGACCTGCAAATCCCCCAAAGTCACCTCCTGTAGCAACGAACGTCCTCGGGGGTCAAGCGAGGAGCCCGCAAGAAAGCGCTCTCCCTGCCTCCCCCGCTCGCTGCAGGGGGCCCCAGCCCCACTACCCAGCAGGGATGTCTCCCTGGGGATGAGTCCGGGGAGCAGGACCGACTGATTACCCGGAGGGTCCAGCCACGCAGGGGTGCCCCGCGGCCCAGCCCCTCTCCTCCCGCAGTACCTGGTGCTGGGGGCCCGACCTCGCCTCTCTCACGCCAGCGCTGCGGGGCGGGGGCCTGGCACGCACCTCTCGCATCCCACCGCAGCTCTGCCGCACGGCCCGGCACCCCCGGCACGGAACGGGCCCCCCCCTTCCCTCCCCGCCCCGCCCCGCCCCGCGGCCCGGCCTCCTGCCCACCCCTCGGGCGGAGCGGCGCGCGCAGGGCACTGCCCAGGCGGGGCGGAGAGGAGCGTAGCGCCAGTCGGGAGGCGGCTGCGTGCCGCCGGTTGCGCCCCCTTCCAGCCCCGGGGAACAC
>WYDI02024471.1:6309-35813 GCA_009867235.2 Psittacus erithacus | reverse complement strand
CTCCCCTCTGGCAGCTTAAAGCCATTCCCCTTGGCCTGGCCCTACAGGCCCTTGGCCAAAGCCCCTCTCCAGGTTTCTTGCAGCCCCTTCAGGCACTGGAGCTGCTCTAAGGTCTCCCCTGCAGGAGCCTTCTCTTCTCCAGTCTGCCCCAGCCCAGCTCTGTCAGCCCGGCTCCACAGCAGAGCTGCTCCGGCCCTCGCAGCATCTCTGTGGCCTCCCTGGGGATCCCCATGGATGAGAAGCAGCCGCGGCTGTGGGGCCGCTCTCACCCGCGGAGCCGGTGAAGCCGGTCAGCCAGCCCAGCCGGGCGTCCCGCGCAGAGATGTATTCGCTCTGAGCCAGGAGCGGAGCTGTCAGAGGCGGCTGCTGGCGCCAGCAGCAGCGGCGGGGCCGGTGCCCGTGTCCCAGCCCGTTCCTGCCTTACCATGTGCGCATCGTTGGCGGGCACCACATAGGCCTGCACACCGAGGGCCCGCATGGCGCCCCGCAGAGCTGCGACCCTCGCGGTGGTGTCAGTGGCCGTCGGGGGCAGGTACTGTTGGCACAAGGGGACACGAGCTGCAGCGGTGGGGCCGGGGCGCCCCAGGCTGGGCGTCCCAGGGACAGGGCAGGCTGGGCTCACCGGAGGGTCCTTGGAGCAGTCACGGGTGTCTGTCCTGGCGCTGGCAGCCTGTGGCAGCCGGGCTGCGGCACAGCCTGGGACATGGGGACACCTGTGCTGCAGCCATCACCCTTGTGCCCAGCCCGAGGACCCAGCTGGCATCCGCAGAAAGCAGCGGCTCCAGCCCCGGGGACGGTGGGTGAAACCAATGCTGTCATCCAGCTCAAGAGCAAGTAGATGCTCCTGGAGCAGGCAGAGCCTGGGGACGGGCTGGGGGCGGCTGGAGGCGGTGGGATCCTCACAAGGAGTGGGCAGTGCCCACCGTGCCCAGGAGCTGGGGAGGGGATTGGCAGGGGCCAGCCCTGAGGATCCCGGTGCTGGGGCTGCTGGAGGAGCTGCCCGGCCGCCCTGGCCATGCCCCAGCAGGGCCTGGCCTCTCCCCAGTGCTGCTGGGTGTCCGGTGCCACCAGCAGCACTGCCTTGCCCTGAGCTCTCCGTCTCTGGCCCAGCTGCAGCTGCAGGCAGGGACCTTGTTCTTCGTCTCAAGCCAGTGTCACGGGGCAGTGGGTCACCCTTAGCACAGTGTGGCCTTGGGCTCCTGGTGTCCATCCCCTGGGAGCTGCTCTTTTACCTGTCACCTCCCCAGGGCTCGTCCCTGGGGTCAGGCAGGGTTAGCCCCTCTCTGCAGCTCCCTGCCCAAGGGCTCCCTAAGGACAAACCCACCCTTCCCTCACCCATCTGTGGCTGCAACTGCTGCAGAGCACCCGACACCCTTCACAGACTGGTTCCCAGGATGTGTCAGCCCCGAGTGAGCCCCCCCAGCTCCCCGGCCCCCGCGGTACCGTGGAGCAGGAGCAGCCAGGCTGGGATCCACTGCGGGGGGCGCATGGCTGCGGGAAGGGCACGATTCCGCAGTGCAGTGCCCTGGGTGACAGGTCCCTCCTCCTGCGCCTTTGCCCCAGGGGTGGAGGATGCTGGATGGGAGGGACAAGGCCTGGGAAATGGGAGGTTGTTGTCCTGGGCATTGATAGTGAATTCTGCTGCTAAACAAAAGCAAACAGCAAAATCAGCACAAAGTCCAAAGATCCTCCCGGAGCAGAGGTGGGGCTGTGCCAGCTCAGCTGCCTGTGGGGAACTCTTCTCTCATGTCCCCAGAAACCTCTGTCCCCTGGAGCCACTGAGAGCTGGTGGAGGCCCCTGGGTAGGGGGCAAATGAGTCCCCAAGCTTGCCTTCCTCCTTATCCCCTCCTGCTCTAGTGCAAGGTGTCCCTGCCTGTAGCAAGGGGTTGAAACTGTATGACCTTTAAGGTCCCTTCAAACCCAAATCAGGCTGTGGTTCTATGATTCTATAGCATGGAGCAGTGCAGAGCATCCTCCATGATCCTCCTCCTCCGCTAGGTCACAAAGAGGTGCAGAGCATCCTCTGGTCATGCTATGGTGGTCCCCAGCCCAGTGCCCAGTGGCAGCCCAAGGCTGGAGCTGGCAGAGACTGGGGGATGGAGGGGGAACCCCACAGCAATTGCTGAACTCCGCGCCATGGCGGGGGGCTCGGCCCCATGCGGTGACTGTCTGGTGTGTCACCGCAGCGGCTGTCACCGGGATCCCGCTCACCACGAGGTGGCACCAGGACTGCGCTGCGGAGCTCACAGACCCCTGTGCCCTGTCCTGTCCCTCTGTCGCTCTGTCCTGTCCCCTGTCCCTGCCCCGTGCTCACCCGCCAGGTCCCATCACAGCTGCGGGCCAGTGCGGGGGCCGGTGACAGCAAATCCTGGTGATCCCGCTGCCCTCCTGTCCCTGCTGAGGCCTGGCATGCTCATGTCATGAATGCTCTCCATCCACCTGAGCCCGGCATCATGCTCCCATCCCTGCTCAGAGGACCTCAGGAGGGATCAAGAGGTCAACCCTGCTCCATTGGCCCGGATGGGGACATGCAGGGTGACACCAAGCTGCCTTCGTGATGCGGTTGCTGTGGTGATGGTCAGGCAGTGCTTTGCTGCATCCTGCTAATTAGTATGATGTGTTAATGATGTGTCCATGCATGGTCCTTCCTGGCTCTGCTGCCCTGCCTGCTGCACTGGGCCACGGCTCCGCATGGGGACACGGGTGTCCCACACCCCTTTATTTGCAATTGCTGAGCTTGATACCATCCCCTGCCACATTCAAGGGGTGGGGCTGAGGCTGGTGTGTCCATCCCCATGGGTGCAGTGTCAGTGTGAGCCCTGCAGCTGCACATCCCTTTTCTTCCTCCTCTTATTCCTCTTCTTCCTTCTCCCCCTTCTCTCCCCTCATCTCTTGGGGTGTCACGGGCAATCCCGGCCCCCCAGGGCCGTCCCGGGCAGGGCAGCATCAACAGGACGAGGCTCATCTCATCGGTGCTGTGCGTCCGGTGGGGCCCTTCCCTCCCGCGGGAGGTTTCCTCGAAGACGAGCGGGAGGAAGGCTTTGGGGGACATCCTCCCTTTGTGGGCTATTGTTGGCCTTCCGTCACCTGCACGGCCGCGGGGTGACTCAGGCCGGGGTGACGCGCCCGGCAAACAGGACGTGGCGGAGGAGGAGGGTGCCGGCGCAGGAATGCGGAAGCAGCGGTGGCATCAGCACCGGGATGCGGTGACGATCCTGCCCCTGCCTGTCCTGGGGATGGGGTGTGGCCAGAGGGTCCCCCTGCACCCAGGGCCTGGCAGCTGCCCTGCAGGGGTGGGGGTCCTGGGCTCCATGAGCTGGGCCCCTGCTGAGGGAGCACCATCCTCTGTGGTGCTGGTGGGGACCCTACAATGCACCAGCACTTGGCCGGGCTGCAGTGGTGGTGGTGGTGCCAAGCAGGACTGGGATAGGCAAGAGGATGTCCTCCTCCCTGCAGAGACATGCAGGGTCACAGCATGGTCTCCACACCTCTCCCTGTAGCCTCCCTTCAGCCCCCTAACCCATCCTACAGTCCGGCACAATCACCCCAGCCGAGGACAGGGAGAGATCATTCCCCCACGGCAGGGGGTTGGAACTTGATGATCTTAAGGTCCTTTCCAACCCAAACCATTCTATGATTCACCAATGTCATGGGCAAACCAGGCTGACTTGGGGAAATGAATTCAATTTATCACCAACCAAATCACAGTAGGGTAATGAGAAACAAAACCTAAATTTCAAAGCACCTTCCCCTACCCCCTCCCTCCTCCCCAGGCCCAGCTTCATTCGCAGTTTTCTCTACCTCCTCCCTACAGCTGCGCAGGGGGATGGGGAACGGGTGTTGTAGTCAGTTCGTTACACGTTGTCTCTGCTGCTCCTTCCTCCTCGCACTCTTCCCCTGCTCCAGTGTGGAGACTCTCTCCATGGACTTCTCCAATGTGAGTCCTTCCTGCGGGCTGCAGTTCTTCATGAACTGCTCCAGTGAGGGCTCTTTCCATGGGTGTGGGGTCCTCCCTGGGCTGCAGGTGATCTGTTCTACATGGACCTTCCCAGGCTGCAGGGGCATATCCTGCCACCCCACGGTCTGCACCATGGCTGCAGGTGGAGATCTGCTGCTCCATGGCCAGCGGCGGGTCCGTCTTGGGTCCGACTGCATTGGCTCCATCCATGGGGGAAGCTTCCGGCAGCTTCTCACGGAAGCCACCCTGTCCCCCCCATCCACCAAACCCTTTCACACGGACCCAGCACATCCCTGTACCAACACTCCCCCATTATGCACCTCCCCGGGGACCCCCGTGGACCCGGAGGAGTCACTGTCTGGCAGCAGGCCTTGCAGAGCCCTGCCAGTGCCCGGGTTGTGCTGCGGTTGTCACCACGTCACCGTGTCAGGCCTTGGTACAGAAGGTTTCACACTGTGCCCCGACTGCTCCCTCCCAGCGGCCACCTCACAGCCCCAGATCCCCAAGAGATGGCGCTTTGGGTCCTGGCTGCCAGGGTACGGGGAGGAGAGAGTCACAACGGGGGTCGAGCATCCTCAAACCCCCCGTAGTGTCTGGGGAGGCTGAAGCGTGATGTCCTGCCACAGTGCGGGTCCCCATGGCCTCACCCACCACAACGCCAGCGCGGTGCCAGGGGCTGGGCTTGCAGCCCGCAGCCTGCAGCTCCCCCACCTCTGTGCACGGTGCTGTGTATGGGTGCCCTGGCAGAGGGGTTTTGTGCCCTCCCACCGCCCCCTGGCAGTGGCTGGATGACCTGGGGAGCGGCGGAGGGGTGCAGGTGAACCCCTCTGATGGGGACTGCAGGACAGGGGCTACCGGTGGGCTGAGCACGGGGGGTGCCAAGGCAGCCTCCTGCAGCCCCTGAGGGCAGGGCAAGAAGGTGGAACTGAAGGAGGGTCCTGGCCAGGCAGGGGTTCCATTGCCCTGGGGGCTGCTAGTGGGGGTTCCAGGGGAGCGGCACCGGGCCGGGGTTCCCGGCTGCGGGGCGGGCCGGGGCGGGCCGGGGGGCGGCTCCCCCCCGGGGGCCCGGGGGCCACATGACCGGGCGGGCTGCGGGGCCGGGCCGGGCTCTCACCGCCTACAAATGCGGCTCCTCCGCGGCGGAGCCGCCGTCGCCGTTCGCAGCCCCCGGCATGGCCGCACCGCGTTGGTTCCTGGCGCTGCTGCTGCTCCTCGGGCTCGCCCTGGCAGCCGCGGGTGAGTGCAGGACCCCCGATCCATCCCCTTTCCCGGTGCGGCACCGCCCGGTGCCCGCGCTGGCAGCGGGGAGCGGGGCTCGGGGTCCGGCACCCCCTGCCCGTGCCGGACTGGGCAGTGCAAAGCGCTTCTCATGATGCCAATAGCTCCCCGTGCTCGTCCGTCCGTCCGGCAGCCGAAACAGCAGCAGCCAAGGCCCGGGGAGCAGCCACCGACCCGCCCCGTGCCACAGGGGTGGCCGCGGGCAAAGTCGGTTCTGGCGGCGGGACCCTGACCCGGCTGCGCTGCCCGCGGCGGGTCGCGGCACGGCCCCGGCTCAGCAGGTTGCAGCCACACCGGGCCCGGGACCCGGACCGAGACTGGTGCTGCTGGGGCTGGAACTGGCGCTGGGACCGGAGCATCTTAGCCGGGCACCCGGGACCGGGGCACAGGCTGTGGGGAGGGGGCACTGCCCGGGGCTCAGCGAGTGCTGCCCATCGCTAGGGCACGGGGGCACAGGGGGTGGCTTTGGGGAGCGCCGGGGCCGGAGCCTGAGGCTGGTCCGTGCCCTCACGGTGGCCGCGGCTAAGCGAGGTGGCCCCGCTGGGTGCAGGTGGCCTGTCCCAGCTCAGCGCAGGAAGCACTCGGCCGGCCAATGGCTCCTGCTGGGGGCAATTCAGGAAACGGGTGGTGCTGCCCTGGCGCACGCAGCTGGAGGTGCTGGCAAACCCCACGGGGTCCCCATCCCCACCCCACGGGGTCCCCATCCCCACCCCACGGGGTCCCCATCCCACCCCACGTGCAGGGGCGAGGGACCTGGCTAATGCTCTTCCTGCCATCCCCAGGGCCACTGATTGCTGTGCCGGACAGGCAGGATGTGGACGATGGCCTCATTCGGACACTGGTGCGGCCACGGGGTGCGCGGCGCGGGGCTGGGCACCGGCCCGGTGGCTGGCGCCGGTACCGGAGACCCCGGCCCCGGCTCTCGCACAAGGGCCCGATGCCCTTCTGAGGGTGAGGAGCAGCGGGGACATGGGGACACACGTGTGATGCTACTGGAAGGGAACTCACTGACTTTGATCTCATAGCAGCGGTGTCTCCAGCCTGCCCTGGATGCAGCTCCCACCACCCGCATGGTGCCATAGCCTGTGCTGCTCGTGCCCCAGCCCTGAGCGTGGGCTCCCACCAGTGAGCCCTCGGCTGGAGTCGCCTTGTCCCCATGGCTGCACCTGGAGGCCCAGCACCGTGTCTGGCTCATGGTGCAGCCGGGTGCTGCCGTGGGCTTTGACCAAAGCACTTTGTCAGGCGGAGGAGCTTCTCCAGCTTGCCCTGGGTGGGGGGGTCCTATTTATTCCCCTGGTGCTAACCCTGCACCCTGGGTGAGCTGCTCTCCCCTTCCCACTACCAGACCCCCACCCCCCAGGAGCCCCAAGGCATGGGGCGCCTGCCCAGGACACAGGGGGGCTCTGAGCTCCTCTGCCCGCTCCACGCCATGGGACAGTGAGAGAATGGGGAGCACCGGGGTCTCTGTGTCAAGCACTGACATATGCCAAAGGAGGGGCCCTTGCTCTGAGCTGGGCCCTGTTGACCATGTCTCATGTCTGTAAAAGTTTATTCTGTGTAAATACATCTTTGTAACAAAAAGTTCTGGTGACAGGAAACCCTTCTTTTTGAGGTGTGGGCAGGGGGTGCCTACGCTGCCCTTGAGCCTCCCAAGGGCTCCCAGAGTCCTCTATTCACCCCTGGAGCTCCCCAGCGGCGGCTGGGGTGAGGGCAGGGCCTTCCCTAATCCAGGGCTGGTGAAGATGCCCAGCAAAGGCTGGGGAGGAAGGGGAAGACACAGTGGGTCCCTTTGCAGAGGGGCTGGTGATATAGAAGGGGATGGTGGAAGGGCACAGGGATGCTGCTCCCAGCTAGAGCAGCATGGGGTGAGGGGCTGGGGAGCAAAGACCCTTGCTGCAAATGCTGCCCTGAACTCCCCACTGTTATCCCCTCCTGGGGTTTATTTTTCTTCTTACCTGAATTCCCTCCACATTGAGCCTCAGCTGTGCAGAAACAGCTCTGAAAGTGGGGAGCGGGGTGGTGGGAGAGGCTCTGCTGGTGACAGCCGTCCTGCGACCTTCATGCCCAGAGGAGGAGACATGGCCCATCCCATCCCTCACTAATGGTGCCCGGTCCTGAGGACCCAGCAGCTCCTGAGCCAGGAAAATGCTTTTGGTAGGGTGGTTCCTGCAGGAAGCCACGGGGGCTCAGATGCTCTTGCCCTGAGCTGAGATACTGCCGTTGCCGTGGTTACCGGCATCCACCACCACCCATGGGTGCAGCACCATGTCCCCAGGGTTTGGGCTGGAGGAGGATGAGGCCAGTGGGACCGGCCGGAGCTGTGTGGTGGGGGCTGAGACTGCCGCAGGGGATCCAGAGCTGCAGGACCCCCCGGCCTGGGCCTAGTGCTCACTGGCTCTGTTTGACCCGGCTGCATCTGGAGCTGCCGCGGCTGCTGGATCCCCCTGTGCCCCCCCCCCACTGCCCCCTGGGCCGCCGTGCCCTGCCCCCCACACATCGGAGCAGCTGCAGGTGCCTGCGGCCCGGCAGATCCCTCCCTGGCGTCCCTGTGTCCCCTTCCCTGGCATCCCCCTCCATGGGGTCTCTGCTGCCCCTGGTGTCCCCGGCATTCTTTTCCCTGGCACCCCGCTCCCAGATCTCCTTGTCCCTGCTGTCCCCATCCTGCTGTCCTCACCCCAGCTCTCCCCATCCCGATGCAGTGGCGAGAGCCCTGCAAGGGGATGGCACCCCCGGGACAGGACCTCCCACAGCCCCAGCGGGACCCGCAGGCGCAGCAGTGCCCGTGCGGGGCCCCCAGACCCTCTATTGTTCGCAGGAGGCCGCCTATGAGCCACGTCGCCGATCGGGGGCACAGGCAGGGGTGGCAGCGCCGGCGGGGAGAGGGATAACGGGTTAAGGGGGACCCCGACAGAGCGGAAAGGCCGCAGCTGCGGGGCGGGAGCAGAGCCCGGGGGAAGCGGGGCCGGGCCCAGCTGCCTCCATTAGCTCATCCTCTGGGACAGCGGGGATGTGGGCCCGGCCATGCGCCAGCGCGCTCTCGCCACGCTCCGGCCCCGCTCCCGGCCCTCGCACCCCCGCTTCCTGCCCCATCGGACTCCCGGGGCCGGCGGCCGCATCACCACCCACCGGCGCTGTGGCCGCATCACCACCCACCGGCGCTGCGGCCGCAGCCCCCCGCAGGTGACCCCGGCTCCCTGCCTGGCTGGGCTGAGTTGGCGGCGGGGGTCCCACTCCTCCATCGCCGCTGCTGCGCTGCTACTGGCTTGAGCGGAGAGGTCTTTTCCCACCCCAGCACCCACGTTTGACCCCGCTGCAGGCAGTCAGCGCCCTGCCCGTGCACCCCGTGGGGCGGGGGGTCTGGGGGCAGGCAGCAGGGGGGCCCGGCTCCCCCCGAGCAGAGCCCCGCGGCCGTGCCGGGAGCGGCACCGATGCCCCACGGCTGCACCAGCACCGAGCGCGGGGCTTGGGCTGCGGCCAGGGGCTGCACAGCTGAGCCCTGACCCCGGCCCCCCTCGCTCGCCGGGAAGGAGAGGACGCCCCGGTTGGGCTGCGGCCAGGCAGGGCCGGAGGAAAAGGCTCCTGGGCCGGGAGAGCGAAGGAATCTCTGGCTTTTCCTGGCCTGGCTGGCCGCCCGCAGGCAGGTGGGGGGTGACCGTTCTCCTCAGCCACGCACCATGATGGAGCCCCGCACACCGGGCAGGGGTAGGCAGCGATGGGCATCGCTGGAGCTGCATCTCCAGCAGATGCAGCTCTCCAGAGCGCGGCTCTCTGCGTGGTTGAAGCCAGAGGCTCACAGGGTCTCTGGAGCCGGGGCCAGACGGTGACTGTGTTCAGCCGCTGCCGAGCTGCAGTCCTGGGTGCCGGTGCTGGCCCTAGGATGGTGCAGACTGGTGCTCTGCTGGGTCTTGGCTCACTGAGAGGGGAAACAATGGGGCGGGGCTGAGGAACCACGGGAGACCTCCGGGGCCTAGGGACATGGGCTGGACAGGGCTCACGCTAGTGATGGCCATGCAGGAGGAAACAGGATCCTCTGCCAGCATCACAGAGCCTGAGCGCTCATAGACAGCACACGCTGCTTCCACCTCCCCCAGTCCCACCAACAGACACCAGCAGCAGCCTCAGCCCTGCTGATGGCTGTGGTGGGCTGAGAGGCAGAACGAGCCCCCCCATCTGCACGCAAGGCATGGAGCATCCACCAACAGCCCCCAGGCAGCCCCATTCCTTGGGCTGGGCGCAGAGGATGCGCAGGCTGAGGCTCCAGCCCCATCCCAGGGGCTTCGTGCTTGCTCTGGCATTTCCGCCGGCAGTGGCAGGAATGCGGCGGCCGCGGGAACAATGCGGCACCTTGCGCCGGTCCCGCAGTGCCGGGGCTGCAGCAGCTGCCCAGGCACAGTCCTGCTCTCAAGGAGCCCTCAGGAAGCACATGGAGATGACACCGGCCACCGTTTCCTGCGGCAGGATGCGCTGGATTCCTCCACCACTGCTCCACAGCAGGGCTCAAGGGACCAGAACATCACTGCTAGGGCCTGCAACAGCCCCGTGCCATGCACTGGCACCAGCATCCTCTGTGCCTGCTCTCCAAGGCCCTGCTCCACGCTGACTCCACCATCCCCAGGATGTGTCTGCCAAATGGGGAACCGGCATTGGGCTGCACAGTGCCCAAGTGACAGGAGCCTGCCCAGGAGCAAGAGCAGGAACCAGGAGGCCGAGAACCTCCGTTGTTGCCCCCCAGCTCTGCCCAGCACGGTGCTGGGAGGGGCCCAGGACAGGCTCAGCTGCCTTTGGGAGGCTTCAACCCTGTAGCCAGGGCCCTGGGCAGGGAGGATGGTGGAGCTGAGCCACAGCTCTGCATCAGGGGATGCTGCAGCAGCCATGCAGGCTGTGCAATGCAGTGACATGGTGACACCAGCTCAGCCCCGGGAACCCGGCACAGTGGAGGTTTATTCGGAACCAACTGTTTCCCAATAAATTACATCATTTAAAAAGTTTAAAGAGAAGAGCTGGGGTCGGGAGCCCCCAGCAGCTCACTCAGCGGGGACCACAGAGCCACAGGACACCACGGGCTGGGCACCGGCACCGCAGGTCCCCTCAAGCAGTGGCCTCCCACAGCCTCTGGCTCGAGGGGGTAGGACACTGCTTAGTGTTTCCATGGGACTTGTACCCCGTCCTGCACCCATCGGCCACTTACCACCACGGGCATCCCCAGCACTAGAGCTGCTCCTCTAGGGCTCAGGGTGCATTTCTGCCTCACCTCCCCTTCTTCCCCTACCCCTACTCTCTGGGGGAGGGCAGCATCCAAGGCCCTCCCGGCATCCAGTCTGTTGTACCCTCATGGCCCTGCAAGCGGGGCTGGCAGGGTCAGGAGCTGGGTCCTGCCCCACACCGCACACAGGGACAGCCCTGATGAGCAAGGTGCTGCTCCCTGCCTGCCCCATCACGTGTCCCAGAGGAAGGTGGGGCAAAAGGAAGGGACAAAGTAGAGCAAGACCTGGCTACAATGCAGAAGGCTGGGAGTGCAGGAGGGAGAGCTGCGTGCTGAGCCCTGTGCCCCAGGAGGGAGACAAAGGGGTAACAACACCCCACTGATGGGGAGAGGCTGAATGTCCAGAGAATCTTTCTGGAAGGCTGCAGTCCAGCTTCCATGGCACAGTGATGGGGCATCAGGGCTGGCTGGATCTGCCGCGGGGCAGAGGGCGATACGTACCCAACACCCGCCCAGGGCTCCTGTGGTAGTCAGCGCACACCAGCACATGCACCCGCAGGGCCACGGCACGCAGGGTGAATGCCACAGCCACTCCAGCAGCACCCACAGTCTGTGCCTGCCCCACAGTAGCTCCAAGGAGAGGGGGTGAAAAGGAAAGAGAAGCGTGACTGACACTGCTGTGGGCGGCTGGCACAGTGCTTGGGCACCACCAAGTCCAGCCAGGGAGACAGCAGGAGGCTCTTGGCACAGCTGGCAGCGCAGTGAGGGTGCAGGTCCGCTGCAGTGCAGGGTACAGCGGTGGGAAGGAGAGGGGAACATGTCCTTCCGCCTGTAAACACAACACTTGGAGTAGCTGGGAGCTTCCCCAGAGGCCCGGCCCCACTGCGGGGCTGGCGGCACAGGCAGGGCTCACTCCTCATCCCCAGCCAGCAGGAAGCTGTAGAGGAAGTTGATGGCGCGCTGGCGGTCCTGCTGCGACTGCTTGGTCACTAGGTTGGGCGGTGGACGCAGGAGGAGGCTGGAGAACAGGGCGGCTGCAGAGGCAGGGACACACGTGAAGGGCCGGGCACGAGCCCCTGCCAGCGCCACGGACAGGGGAAGCAGAGAAGTGTCACCTACCAATCATGGTGACGCTGACTTTGTTGTCCTCAGAGTATCGGAGCAGCTCACGGAGGAATGACATCAGGTACCGGAACACGCTGCGGTGGCAACGGGGCAGCTGAAAAATCACCTGCAGAGAAGAGAGAAGGGAAGCCCCTGAGCTCCACCACCACTAACGGGCCTGGGCTCCACAGGCAGAGCCTCCCTCTTCCGCTGCCTCGAGGCTGTTGTGCGGCCACTGCCTGAACCACAGGCCTAGAAAGTGAGCAACAAGGCGGCACTCGGGGGCTGGCTCCTGGTAATGCTGCCTCGCAGATAACAGTGGCACTAGGCAAGAATTGCCACTGCTCAGGGCCTGCTTCCCACTCAGCTCCTGTCAGGTCCCAGCTCTCATTCCTGTGGCTGTGCAGCAGCAGCACAAGGACAGGGACAAGAGGTTTCCTGATGCAAATACTGAAAACGTGCCCCAAACTTTCCTCCTCTGCCCAAGGACATGCTGGGCCTCGCTTCCCACTTTAAGAGTCACTCCTGGTCCTGCAGGGAAACAGAGGAACTGCAGCTCTGAGCAGTGCGGTGGAGGCTCTTCACTCCCTGGGGCTGCTCTTCCCACATGCTCAGGGTGACACAGGCCACACATGGGGTGTCTTTGGGAGCCACCAGGCCCGCTGGAGATGCTGCCGTGCTGACCTGAGGCAAGAAAGCTCTACCAGAGCACCCGGGACACCCCATCCACCCCAAGGGCCCAGGGCAGCTCCCAGGGTGGAAGCGGGACCCAGTGACAGCTCCATACCTGCCGGCAGAGGCGGCTGCTGTGTGACCAGTCCAGGCACCGCTGGTACAGCTCATAGCAGATCACCGGCTCCGGCAGCGCCTCCAGGAAGATGAGGAGTGCCTCAGCTACCGAGTGGTTGCTGCCCGCTGGGTCCGCAGGAATCAAGGGGCATGTGAGCAGATGGAACCTCCCTCCCAGCTCCTACCCCTCTGCCCACCTCTGCAGCCTCCCTGCACGGCACCTGCCTTGCTGCTCTCCCACATCAAAGCCACCCTCCTCCTTCTCTGTTGGCCCCCGCCCATGGAAAATGTTCATCCACTCCCCCTGCACTGTGTTTGTCCCCCACTCCCCCCCAGCTCCACATAAATCCTCTGCTCCATCGGCCCCTTCTCCATCATCTCCTTCTCAGCTCTGGCACTTGACAGAGTTTTGCAGAAGCTTCCAGAGCTCTGGGCCCTGTGGCTGTGTTAGCCAGCACACATTCAGCTTCAAGAGAGGTTATCTCAGGGGAAACAGAGGGGACTCTGCAGCTAAAGGTCACAGATGAGCTCTCCCAGGGGCTGTGACGCAGCAAGATCCTGTAGAAGTCAGGCACAGCAAGGATACGGATTGTCTCAGGGATACTGGTGTCCAGGCAGTCAATGATCTGCTCCAACTCTTCTTGCATGCCTGGAGTCTGGAACAGGTCCTCCTGCCGAAAGCAGCACAGGGATGGACAACATCACCTTCCTCACAGTCACAGTGGGGTGGAGGCTGTGCCCCACAAACTGGGCTGATCTGCAGGGCTCAGTGATCAATGCGGCACCCAGCACATGGGGCTCTGTCCTCACCTGGTGGCAGGCGTGCTTGAACAAGTGGTCCACCAGCAGCCACATCTCCTTCGGCACCTGCAGCGGCGTCCCGCCGGCCTCCTCGCTGTCCAGGGCACCCATCTGCAGCACAGACTTCTCCTGTGGCCAAAAGTACACAAGGATGTCACGGAACCCCCAGTCCCCCCAGAAGGGCCTGGGTGGAGAAAGCCTGGAGAGCGGAAGCAGCAGGACCCAGCACCCATCCGGCCTCACTTGCTCTTTCAGCGTGGAGCCATTGCTCCTCAGGTCCCATTTTTCTCAGGTTTCTTTCCCCATTTTCCTCAGGAGAGGATCTGCTGAACACAGACTGTCCCAACACCACCATCATGTTTTCCCACTTACTCATGCAAAGCAGCTGATGAGCTCAAGTGCTCAGGAGCCTCCAGCAGCACAATATTTATCGGGACCAGTGGTATTTGCTTGATCTCACTCTCATTTTACAGTCCTCATGTTTCTGTGTGCTCCCAGGCCACAGCCATGCACTGCTCTCCTGCAGCCCATTCAGCAGAGCCCCCAGAAGAGACCAGCAGGAGCAGAACCCAGGGGACACAACCCAAGGACACCACCAGAGGAGCACAAGCCAAACGCAAAGCGCTTCCTTCCAGCAGTCAGCTTCCATGACAATCACAGAATCCCAGCCTGGTTTGGGTTGATGGGACCTTAAAGCACATTCAGCCCCAACCCCTTGCCATGGGCAGGGACACCTTCCACTAGAGCAGCTTGCTCTAAGCGACGTCCAACCTGGGGACGGTGGTGGCCGCCCCTCACATGATCACTCAGAGCTTGTGCCTTGGCACGGGTGGTAGCCGCACACAGAGCCCAGCTCTGTCCTGCACGCTGCCAGAAGACATTAGGACATGCTGCCCCGCTCACCCAAGCACACAGTGGACATTGGGAAGCAGTGTGTTGGGCAAGAGTGTTACAGCTTTCCTTCCTCCAAGGGGGAAGAGGCAAAAGCTGCGGAGCCTTCCTGTGAGCCTCAGCAGCAAACCCCAGGCCAGGGTGCTGGGCACAGGGGCACAGTGCCAGAGGCTGCCCTTGGCATCACCGGAGAGCTGCGGACACCCCCAAGGCAGAGACCCCGGCAGATTAGAGCAGAGGAGGAGGCGGCTCCTCAGAGCTCCTTCAGGATGAGGGGGAGGCGCAGGAGCCTTCGGCTTCCCGTGTGCCTTGGCCGGGCACCGAGCGCCCTCTCCTGCCGTGTGCTGGCAAGGGAAGGAGAAAGAAGAGAAGGGGAAGAGGAGGAGGACGCCAGTCTGCAAAAGGCTCTTCCCAGAGGCAGGCACCAGCCTCCTCCCCTCCGTCAGGACCAGCCTGGAAGCTTCCTCTGGTTCAACACACACGTTCAATCCCCTCTTGAGAGGGTTCATCCATTCTCTCTCCTGTTTTATCCTGCCACTGCCCTGGCAGCCTAGGGATGGAAAAGCCACCCAGCCCAGGACACCAGTACAGAGCCAGCTCCAACGACCCACCAAAGGTCTGAATGGGTGCAGGGGAGCAGGAATCTTCCTGTCACACACCCCAGCACCTCCCACTTGCTCTTCAGTGGCAGATGTGACCCACTCAGCCCCCAGCGCAGAGCACGAGTGCAAAGCAAAGCAGGGATCCTGCACTGGGGGCCGTGAGGCAGCAGAGGAACGTCTGTCCCTGTGCAAGGCCCTTCCTCAGCCTCCACAAGGATGCAGCAAGACGGAAGGAGCAGAACACATCAGTGTTAATTCAGCCCCTTTTGCACAGGGTGCTGAGGTGAACCCCACCTGATGGGCATGGTTAGAGCCAACTCAGGTATGCTGTACGGTGCCAGTGGTTTCACTGCTGGAATAAGGGGAGCTCTGTGTCTGTCACCAGAGACAACTGCTGAGCTCTGAGCAGCAAACTGGTCTCGCCCCATCCTGGCTGCAGGGTCACTCTGTGCTCCAGCAGTGGATGGGATGTGTGGGAAGCAGTTCTCACGCAGCCCACAGTGGTGCTAAGGGGCTTTGCTGGGACAAACGCTGCCTCTGCACCCCCTTCCCTTCCCTTCCCTCTGCAGCAGGCAATGGGGACACTTATTCACTACAGACAGGTCATGAGAAGCAGGACCCCAGCAAGGGGTTGTGTTACCTTTTCTAAGAAGCTGTCTTCCCCCTGAAAGCGACAGGAAAGAGAGAAGAGGAAAAAGTATGGTTAAGGGGGAGAACCACGCTCTGAGTAAGCAGAAACCCACTTTGCATCACAAGAGCCAGTGAAAGCTGGGTCCTCATGCGTTCTGCTGACATGGCCGAAGTTAAACCTGCTGCGAGAGATCTGCCTGCCAACGAGCACAAATCCTGCTCACATGATGCCCAACCTCACCAGGATTTGTACCAACTCCTCACAGGGGCCTGGCAGCAGCACTGCTCACACACAGCACAGCCCAGGCTGAGAGGTGTCCGCCAGGATGAACTTCCCTTCCCGAATATTCCCAGGCAGAAATCAACATTCCTGCATCATTTCAGCCACCTTCCCCCCTGACTAGGCCAGAGATAAAACATTCACCAGGCTAAATCTGTGTTTCTGAGCGTGTGGCAGCTGTGGAGCTGCCAGGCCCCCTAAGCAGCTTTGTGCATGGTCAGGGAAATGAGTGTGCTCAAAACCCCAGGCTGCCTCTACCTAATAGCATTAGCATGCTGCAAGGAGCTCAGCAAAGCCCCTCCAGGCTGCATGTCCCATCCCTTGGGCAACCCTGACATTCAGCATTCACCAGCACACTGCAGGCTGGGGAGGTAGAGGGGAGAAGCTGTTGGGTGGAGCCCACAGGAGGAAAACAAAGCAGGCTGCCCAAGCTGAGCTTGATGGATCAACATTTCAGGGTGGGAGTAACCAGCACACATTCAAAGGCTGAGCTTGACACAACCCCATCCTCATACTGCCCTGTGAGTCTTGGAGTGCTGCTGCCCCTGGGGGCTCAGCAGCACCCCAGGCTGCCCTGTGAGTCTTGCAGTGCTGCTGCCTTTGGAGGCTTGCTCAGCCGCAACAGTCCAGCCTCTTGCAGGGCACAGCTTGCTTGGAACACAAGCTGGTGCAGGCTCCTCTCCCAGTCCCAAGTTTGGGAATAAGCCAGCCAGGCTGCACAGGAGCCCGCTCCCTTCTGAGTCACCTCAGCAGTCCCATTCCCACCTACCTGACTGCTTGTCCTGCTGGTCACCTCTCTTCTATGCTGTTCAGCACCACTGGCTCCGTGAGACTAACCTGCTCCTGGCAAAGATTCTTCAAGAGGCTTTGTAAAGCCCACAGTAGGATCCCAAGACAAAACCAGGATGAGACTCTAACAATGAAATCCCAAAGGCAGGATGCTCAAGTGTTAGCAGCTTCTCCCAGGAGAACCAGGAGCTATTTCCAAGCAAGCTCCCACCTGCCCTCTGCTACCCCGCATCAAATCACCTCTCAGACCTTGCCTGTGTTCTTCAGGTCTCCCTCTGCTGAAGACAACACACAGAGCCAAGCCAGGCTGAGAAACGCACCCACTGCAGTGAATGATGAGGCCTAACACCACCTACGTGCAGGAGGGGAAATGGTTCCCAACACACACACACTGCCTGCCTCACGCACAGCCTAACCCTCTGAAATGACACAACAGGACCAGAACACATCTGGTTTAGCACAGGCACTGCTCTACCTGCGGGAAGGGCTCCTCCTGCCCCTGGGCATTTCCCATCTCACAGGTATGATCAAAACCAAAAGACCTAAAAATAGCTCTAACATTACAGCAGCTTTATAATCCAAGCGACTGCATTTTGCTTTGAGCAGTTACACTGTGCTCCTTGAGTTTGCTTAGCTTGTTCTGATCAAGGTCTTGCAGTCACACTGACCTCCCCAACAGCAGAGACTATGCTGCAGATACGGGGACAAGGCGCTTTTCTCTGACTGGTTTGCTTCCTGTACTTCTGTATGTTTCACTGAATAACAGAAGGTGGTAAAGAAAGCAAAATAAGCCTCAAAGTACCCTTAGGAAAGCAACAATGTGTGTCTGTGAGGGCAGTAAAGAAGAGTGGGCCTGAGTTCCTGACCAACAAGCGAGAAATCAGTGCTGAGCACTGAGCGGGAAAAGGGAGGTGGAACAGCCCCCAGGACTGATGAGATGCTCCAGACCAAGTTAGCACACTTCTAAAACAAGACTGATTTTCAGCTGAACCTTGAAGAGCATGAGGAGCCTGCAGCCAGGATGAACTGTGTGAATGGAGGCAAACCCTGCATCTCACCTCCTGGGCTCTGCTTCACCTGATCTTGTGATGGCAAAACCAGAACTCTGGTATAAAACCAGCCTTTCTGTATGCTGGGCCTGGGAGAAAAGTAGACACAGCCAGAGGTGGGAATGGCAGGAGGCAGCAAGAGCCTGGTGTAGCTGCTGGAGAGCTGGGTCACGGTGGTCAGAGGGAGAGGAACTGGCCAGAAAGGCTGCGAGAATGTCCACAGGCTGAGCTGCACCCATCAGCACACTGACCAGCATCAGAGTCCTTCCCTCGGTCCTGTTTCTGCTTGTTCCTCCCCTTGAGCAGTGCGAGTGCCATAACCAGCAGAAGGAAAAGGATACTGGAGCCCTGTCACTGAAGAAGCAGCCTGGGTACCACAGAGGAGAGCGTTTCAGGCATACCTCTTGTGATGCAGCAATGCCACCCGGCTGAGCCTGCCAGCACCAGCATGACAGTAACACAAGGCACAAGGTGCTGGGATCCCTTTTTGTTCCTCCAAACATTAAGAACCTACTCAGAAACTGGGATAAAGCACAGGCAGTCCAAAGCCATTGGTTGTGGTGGAGGGAAAGAACAAAGGAGCATAGAAAAGGAGCACAGAAAGAAGCTCCAGAAAAAGTGCATCAGCTCTGAGCCAGCACAGCTGACCCACACTGAGGGCATCACTCCTGCTTTTAGGGGTAAAGAGAAGGGAAACTGCTCTCTCCCTGTTAGGGAGCTGCTCCAGAACGCGGCTACTCACCAGGTCAATGAGTTTGGTGACTGGAACTTCTCGGATCGGTCGTCTCATTCGGCATAAGGCCTCCAGGGAGGTGCCGAAGCAGCTGGGCAGGTAGGTCCCACTGATGGTGAGGAAATAATCCTTCCCCCGGTCCAAGTGAAGGACAAGAATATCCTCAATTTTATCCTCACCAGAGTTTAGAAGGGTCACCGAGTCCTTGCTGACGTACACGTCCAGGGAGATGTCCGTGCTCTCATCTGCAACAGACAGGAACTCTCAAGAACTCACAAGCACTCTCTAAAAGGGGCGACAAGGACAAACATACAGCAGCAGGGACCAAGGCCACAGAACCAAGAAGACAAACAGACAGGAACAATGGCAAGAAAGGTGAGACATGGGAATGACAGGATGGACGGGATGGATGTGAGCTGGGAATCTACACCAACACACATGGAGAAACCGTGGTGAACCTCACCTGGCTCCAGGTAACCCTCACAGGGCTCGGCTCGCAGCCACGGCTTACAGTAGTGGTTGTCGTTCAGCTTGGGGATGAAGGAGAAGTGGCAGGTGACCTGCCCGTTGTTGGTGATCTGGAACTTCTGCTTCTGCAGCTGACGGAACTTCACGTTCTGAAACTCAAACTGCAGAGCAAAAAGAAAACACAAACCAGGTTAGGACCCAGAAGGGGACACACACGGGTAGGCCCCCAGACTCTGCAGCAGCAGCCCGCGATGGGAAGTGCCCACACAATGCAGAACTCCCAACAGAAGACCTGCCAAGAAGCCAAGCCAAGATGTCCCTTCTAATTCAACTCCTGAGCATAACATAATGGATAAAGTCCAATTTCCCATAATCCAGTTTACTAAATCGAAGTCTTTAAAAGTAGCTCTAGCACTTCCACGGCTGCTGTGTAGGGAAGTGACAAGGTGGGAAGTGGCAGGTTTCATCCTCACTTCTCTCCTGCTTAGCTCCAGCGAAGGCAGGAAGTCGTTCTCCATTCTGTCCATTAAGCGAACAATGTCTTCAAACAACTTGCGATACTTCTGCTCATCCACAACCTTTACCTGTGGGAGACCAGGAAACACTCAGCAATCTTCCTGACCTCCTTCACTGGGACTCTGATCACGAGCCAGCTGCAGGAGTGAACTATTTCTCTGAGCACTTGCTATGTGCAGCTGGAAATCTGAGAGAATTCACGTGTGTGGAGGCACCTCCAAGCTGTGTGCATCTTCACTTGTGTTTTACCCCCACTGATGTTACCTGGGTCTTCCTGGCCACTGACCACACTGCTGGGAGATTCCTGGGGGTGGTCTCTGGGGTCAGCACTGGCACCCCACAGCATTACACGATTCTCTAGAGGAAGAGGAGAAAAGCTCTCCTTTAAGGAGACCTGAGCTACCTAAGGAGTAGGAGGTAGCAAATATGGACATGGACTGTCTCCACTCGGCAAGCATGGGAACCCAAACCTGCTGCCAGCTGTTCAGCACTACAGAAATCCAGATATGAACCCGTAACACATTTCTCTTAACACACCAGAGGCAGCACTGCAAGAGCAGGGACACCTATTGCAGGTTTCTGCTGTGTCTCTTTGTGGAGGAAAGAAACCAGCAGCTCACCCATTGTAGTGGCAGCAGCTATCTTGGGTTATACCCTGGAAGCCAACCAGCACCACTGATGCAGTCCCTTGCAGTCACTGCATGACCACACCAGCTGGGGTAAACCCCAGATCAACTCTGTTACCATGGGATGACGCTGTCCTGGCTACAGCACCGTGCTGTTTGCTGCAGGAGGTGGCACTCTGCAGCACACTTCCTCCATGGACACACCTTGGCTTTACTACTCTGTCCCCTTGCAACAGCACTAGCAGAGGTGCCTTGACTTCATAGCCCCACCCCAGCACACGAGAGTCATTACCCCGATGCGGAAGAGCGCGCTGACGGGCTTGTGGTCGCTGGTCTTCAGGTCCATGTGGCTGCCATAGCGGAGCTGGGTGATGTTCCCCCCTCTCCACAGGATCCGGTCACACCACGCCGGCACACGACACTTTCCACTGCAAAGGGAAGCAGGCTGACAGGGACATGCAGCAATCCCAATGAAGCACCCGAGCTGCTCCTCCTCCCAGCCCCGCAGCTCAGGCACCGTCATTGACTGCCTCTGCAGAAGGGCTGAACTCCCATTGCTTCCCTCCACCCGAATACCACGCTATTTCTTCTGCTCTCTTCCCCTTTCCCTGTGCAGTAGCTGAAACTCCCCATCCTTTCCAGCATCAGGAAATAAACCAATCTCAGTCATGGCTGCTTCCACAGCCTGAAGCCGTGTGTACTGTGACCCAGGCTGCCCTCATTTCTTTTGCTGCCAAATCTTTCTGCCCACTACAGTCTGACCCATTGCTATTGTTTCCACTGCAGAAAGTCTACTCAGCTCTTACGACTCTGTTATGAACTTTGAATCCTGGGCTATCGTTCTGCAGATTAACTACTGTGCTGATTCATAAACACAGAGTAAAACCCAATCTCTGAATGGTTTGTAAGTCCTCCTTGGGAGTTTCTCCATTTGGAGCAAACTTCTGCAGCAGGTACAGGAATGCCAATGGGAAGCACCAAGCAGGAATCACTGTGTGCAGGTCAGGGGACAGCCTGACTCAGAGAGTGCTTCCTTAATCTCTCCAATTCCTTTCTCACCCTTTGTCTGTCTCTGGTAGCAGAACCCCCACCAGTGCAGGGCCACCTCTGAGTGCACGCTTCACCCGCTTCATCTCTGGGAATCAGCAGCAGCTGAGGTTTAAGGCATGTCCCTGGTTAAGGAGCATAGGCTCTGCCTATTCCAGACAACAGGAACAACAAAGGAGTGCAAAGCTGTCTGCACTCCAGCCACCAGCACAGCACTGGTGGGGATTGCCAGCTCCAGGAAGGAGGAAGTCAAGTTTTATGAGGAACTGCTTTTTGCTCACAGGTAAAGGTGTGCATGGGCAGGTGATTTACCTGGAGTCCCAGCGGTCTGTTTTAGAGTCATATTTGTATGTGGGGATAAATTTAATCTCTCCCTCGGTGAAATCTGCAAACGCCTTCTTCTGCATGCGCTGAATATTCAGCTAAAGCAGACAAAGAGCACTGTAAAACACACCAAACATATCCAAACAATCCCCCAACACACAGAGCACTGTCAGAGAGTGGATCTCCAGGCAGAGCAATTGGAGCCTGGGGCTGTGGGGTTCACCAGAAGCCCCCAAACCGTCAAAAAGGTAAAACCTCAGCAGGAGTGGCATGTTTCCTAACCAGACTGAGCACCCTCTGGCACAGTGCTGCCCACCAGAACATGCAGACAGAAAACAACACTAAAGGGAAACATTTGTTGCTCCACTCGTGCTAAACGCCTTCATTAGTTTTCAGGCTTAAGCGTCACCATCATGAATACTTCAGTGAGAATCACTTCAGCAGCAGCCTCCCGCAGGGTGCTGCCCTGAGAACCTGGCACCACCTTCCTGTTCCTGAGTTGTTTTCCTCACAAAAATCCAAGCTACAGTTATTTGCTGCACAAAGACCCACAGCACAGAAATGAGCTGCAGAGTCAACCAGATCCACTGTTGTGTGTCAGAGATGGTGGCACACCATGTCTGTTCATGTTTCACAGGTACAACCCTTCATCTTATAGGCACATCTCTTGCTGTCCCAGTCTTCAGTGAGCTGCAAGGAAATGCTGAGTGGGGAAAGCTACAGGACAGAACTGGGGCCAGCCTGGCTGAGACAGAGCCTTGCTCTGGCTACAGGTGCTGGTCTCCAAATCAACACCTCCTCCAGAACACTGACTGTGGCAGCTGTAGTTGCTGTTACCAGTTCTGATGTTCTAGTCTGCAGTTTGCATGTAAGAGAGGAAGAACTCTGTCACTGAGATGCAAAGAGACAGGAATTGCCAGAGACACCTAGTGAATGCCATTATAATGTACAATCTGCTTTTGTTTGGAGGGTTGATGTCACCAGGACATCCCCAGCTCTGTCGAGGCTCTATGTCTACATGTACAGACACTTATCTGCCAGCTCCTCCCAAGCCCAGGCACATGCCAAACCAAGATGCCCTCAAAAGTGCACAGCAAACTTAAGCAGAGTTCACTGACCTGGTCGTACGTCAGCAGCTTCTGAAGCTCGTTCTTACTGATGAGACTTTTTACTTCACTGGCATCAGGGAGACAAAGCCTGTAGTTCAAGTCTCCCAGCCAGATGACAACACTGAAACCAGACGCAAACATGCAGAAGAGCCAGTGGTTACTACCACAGGCCATGCAGAGAAGGGTGTAGGAAAATGGATGGTGGGTGGCTGGTGGTTGAGGTTGAGACACACGGAAGATGAAAGGAGACATGAAATATTGAGTCTGGCAGTAGGATCTCTGGCACTACAGCACTAACCCCATCCCCTTCGGAATCCCTCCTAGGACGGAAGACTTGGTTTACTGGGAGATACTGGGGCTTGCCTCAGTTTGAGAACAGCCCCACAACACCACCAACTCTAACGAAGGGAAAGCTGCAGCTCAGCAGCTTCATAACCTCTCAGGCTACACAAAATCCACTGAGCAGTGAAGTACTGGGGCACAGAAGAGGGCAGCGACAGGGCTCGTTATGCAGGGCCGGGCTGCTGGGCTGCTCTGACACCACAGCTTTGCCACTTCCTTTGCCACTGCCTTCCTCTCAGGCAGCCCAGACCACTGCTGCATCTCCTGCCTAGCACAGACGGGCTGAGACAGAGCTGCCAAAGCACAGCTGGGTTCCTGACAAGTTTATGTCTCAGTTGCACTGCATCAGTGCCTGCTCCGACCCTGCTCATCTCTGGGCTTCCCAACAGGCCTTCACCCTTCCCATTACCAGCAGCTAAAGAAACACTTGTAAAGAGCTACTCGCTCTTTACCCCATAAAGGTTTCATTTAAAGATTAAAATCTAAACCCCTCTCTGGTATCACAGCTCTTCCTGTTTCTAGTCAAACCTCAATATTTCCATTAGCAGAAATCAAGGATAATCTAGTATTTGGAGTTTTTTATATACTATAATCCAGTCTACATTTTATTTTCAGACTTTAAATGCTTTAAATGTTAACTTGTTAACTACAGAAGTATTAATCATTTGTATCAGGTTTATTAAAACTTCACTTATGTGCTTTGTCACACACATAGCTGAGTCTGATTTGGATTATTCAACACCAAAAGGGAAACCAGCCAAGCAAACTCACTCGTGTTTCATGATGTTGATGTGAGGTAGGCTCTCATCCGGGGTTACAAAGCTCATCCTGGCACAGATGTCCTTGTAGTCCTGGTTCCGCCGCTCGAAGTCCTCCACATGCGCGGCGAGGTGGGAGTTGACGATGCAGAAGGTGGTGTTGTGGAACACAAACCTCACGGCCACACCGCCCTTGTTACCCTGGGGAGAGCAGGGAGCAGCAGTGAGAGAAGCTGAGGCCCCAGGGAGGAGACGTGATGGCTCAGACTGGGGCAGACCCGGTTGTACTGCTCTTGCATGGACCAGTGCTGGTGACTCACCATCTTCCCCATGACTCCCGTGCCCACAGACTCCGTCACGATCTCTCTGATATTGCTCAGCTGATCCTTCTTTGCAAATATGAGCAGCATCATCCCAACCAGACGGACCATTTGCACCTGCAACAGTAAAAAGGATCCTGGATCCACAGTTCCCAGCCTGGCAGTGAGATGCAGCAGCTCTGCTCTGCCTGCTGTCCTGATTCTCTGGCTCTCCCCATTCCTTGTCATGTACTGTAGGCAATCCCTGCTTGCAACACCACCCACAGGACCTCCTGTCCCACAGCAAGGTTCTGGAGGACAATCTGTCACCCGCAGTAGCCATCAGCTGCGCTGAACTCACTGTAGTCCCCACTCTGGTGCTTCCCTATGAACAAAACTCATCTCACGAGGTAAGAGAAACACAACAAATACGTAGAAGAGCTGCTGGTGAGGTCTCAGCCTTTGGCTCTGCTCAAGTCAGCAAAACTACCAGAGGAAGGTACCTTGAGTGCTTTAGCAGATAGCTGCTGGCCACGGATCCAGTTGGGAGTCAGTGCTCACCTTTGTTTACTCAGAACTACCGTGGAGGCAGTGAGGAACAGACAGAAGAGTTCTTGTTTCCCGAGGCAAACACACCTGACACGTGGGGTATCAAAAGGCAGCCACCCCCCAGGTACACAAACTCTCTGCTTGTCAGAAAGCCCTGTTCTGTAACGCAAAGAGCCTTTTTCTGGAGCTATGAAGTTCTCTACTGCAGAGCTCAGCCCAGAGGCATTAACACAGCCCTGATGTGTACAGTCCCAGCAGGGAGCTCAGGTCTGCGCTGATCTTTCACCCATGCCAATGCACACCCCAGCCCATGACCTCCTGGTACCTTCAAAACAGTGGGGCCACAACTTGGAAAGCCAGAGACAAGGCCTAATCTCCTCGAGCACAGTCCACACGCTCCCTTTAGAGCCATAAAACCATTCAGATGTGTTGGGATTAACCTCGTGTAGCGAAGGGTGAAGCTGAAACCCAAGATCAGCTGGAAGAGCAACTGAGCTCAACCCAAAGTGAGCAGGACAGGGGTGTGAAAGGCACGGGCGGCTGAGGAGGAAGGGGAAACTGAGTCATGTACTCCTGGCTGGTAGAAATGTTTGCTACAGCAAAGATAAAACCAGCAGCTTGCTCTGAACCAGCCAGAACAACATCCTGCTGCCATGGCCGAGTTCTGATGCAAGGCAGAACCCTCAGGGAGACTTCACCTCATAGTTTTTCCTTGAAGGAATGGGATAATTTAGTAACTGAATTTACCAGCTCAAGACACGCCTTGCTTCCACAGTACAAGGGTGGGAGGGTAACACAGAAAGAAAGCCTGCTGGGATTCTGTTGAGCACACCACCTCTCTGACACCCACCTTGTACTCATCACCTTGTTCTGATCCCCATCTTTATAAATGTCTGCATCAAAGTACAATATCCCCTTACGTCTGTGGGGCAGCAACAGACTCTCTAGATTTCACTTGGCATGTTAACAGCACACACATGCCCAGCACACATCCTTGGTTCCTGCAGTCACCGTGCTTGGGAAGTGGCAGCCTGTTTCTCTTCCCATCGTGCCAACTCCTCAACCAGACCCCCAGCACTGAACAGAACTCACTTTCTTGTACTTGGCGTGGGGGTGCAGGGCCTTCTCCACAGCAGCCAGCCACTCCTGCTCCTTCACAGAATCAAAGTAGAAAAAAGCCTCCGTGCTGAGGTCCAGCTCCTGGAACCTACAAAACCAGGTTCACTGAGCATGTTCCAGCTCACCCTCAGGGAGGCCACTGTGAAGTCTCCAGCTTGGAAGAGAAGCTCCTTACTCCCACTTGCTAAGCAAAGCAGCAGAATTTCCCCACAGTGCCTCTGAGAGCCCACACAACACACACCAGCAACTGTTTCTGACCAGCATTACTCTGGGTAGAGGACAACCAGAGAGCTCTGCGCATGCCCTAGGGGATGTTTTACTATGTCATGCCAGCTTTTAACCAGTACTCTGCCTTATCCAACTGGCTCTTTGCCTTCAGACAGCTCCTCTGAGACATAGCTCAGCTTTGTGGAACATCTGAAGAGCTTAAAACCAAATACAGTCCAGCAGGATCCAAGCAGGAGCAGCAAGAAGCCCAGCACTATGTGTATATACTAGGTGATTGCTGCTCACCCAATGCAGTAGATGTCTGGAGGCTCCGTGTCACACACCAGCCAGGGCTCCAGGCCGCTGTCTGGAGACTGCCCATTCACATTCCACGTTCCCACAAAAAATCTGCAACACAAAAGCAGCTGAACCATTAGAAAACAGAGACAGTGCCAGCAGTCTCTCCAATGGGCTCAGAGCATAGGAGTCTCTCAAATGGGCTCAAGGCTCCCACCCCAGGCTGGGAGTAGGCATATGTGAGCTGTCCCAGCCAAGGGGCAACTGAAGCTCTTCTAGGCTTGGTTTTCAGTGACACTCATCATGCTACAGAGCTAACGATGTCTCACCAGGGCCAGTGAACATCTGGCTCTTTTAACACCATGTCATGTGGGGCAGTACTAGGACAGTGTGGTGGGACAGCACCTTTATCTTCCCTTCACCTGAGAGGTGTCGAGAGACCACACAATGTGAAGCTGCAGCACGGGCATTCACTGCCCCTCAGTGTTCACTGCGCCTGCTTTGCCACCAGAGCTGTCACACACCAGCAGCTGTCAGGTTTTAAACTGGGGCTGGATGCAAGCTCCCAGTAGAGCTGACAGTGCCGTAGCCCTGCGCACACTGCTCAGGACAGCTCTCACCTGAAGTTGTGAAGGTTGACGTATGCCTTCTCCCTCTTGGCAAGCAAGTGCTTGATGAGCCCCTCTCGCTGCCCCGACTGGCTGCTGGGCAGGAACATCTTGCGCATTGTGTTGGTCACTTTTGGCTGGTCTCTGGATGAACCTTCTCTCTCTCGGTGGAATCTAGGAAGGAAGAGCAGCTTCAGAATCAGTTCTGCTGTCTAGGAAGAGAAGGGAAAAAGGGAACAGATTCCCCATGCTACTTACTGCCTGTTCTGAGGCACGGGAGGTGGGGGGGGCTCCCGGCGACAGCCTGCTTGGTGGTTTTGCCCATTTCTTTTCTCTTCTAGGCTCACAGCAGTGAAGTCATCCTCAAACCCCAGAGCCCCTGTCATGAAAAAATCAGCACAATGCCTGAGAAATCACTTGAAACTGCTCAGATGAAGAAGGAAGGATTACAGAAAGCGAAACCACAAGTGATAATAGCAGTGAAATGGCTTTAACCTGCCAGAGGGGAGACTGGGATGAGATCTGAGGCAGAAGTTCCTCCCTGTGAGGGTGCTGAGGCACTGGCACAGGGTGCCCAGAGAAGCTGTGGCTGCCCCATCCCTGGCAGTGTTCAAGGCCAGGTTGGACATAGGGCTTGAAGCGACCTGCTCTAGTGGAAGGTGTCACTGCAAATGGCAGGGGTTGGAACTGGAGAAGCTTTAAGGTCCCTTCAAACCCAACCCTGTCTGTGGTTTCATGTGAGGTGACAGTGAGTTCAGTACCTGAAGAAGAGGCCTGCAAGAGGCCCGGGAGGTTCTTCTCCACCTGATGCCAGCTGGATGAATCCTTGGGCTCTATAGGAGAAGCCTTCAGGTGGGCTGGAAAAAATAATTGCCGGGCCAGTGAGGAAGTGGCAGCAGTGGGGCCACCCCAAACACCCTGCAGCTCTGTTACCTTCCTGGATGCTCTGCACCTCTGCCAGGAACCCCAAGCAACGCTCCTCATCCGGGATTTCAAAGAGCCGCTCCGCTGCCTCCTCACCCTGGATCCGGACCTTGCAGCCTGCTGCAGGCACAGACAGACACCCTCAGCCCTGCTGGCTGCAGATGCTGCACCCTGGGAGTGGCAGATTTCTGTGTGTCCTCTGAGCTCATCCATGAAAGATAGCTTCCAGCTATCGCTTCCAATGGAAATCTGCACTTAAGCTAACAGCCCTGTGCCGCCGAGATCCCCCTCCCCAGCTTGGGCTATCATCAGTTGTGTTCTCCTGGCTTTAGGAATACTCCTCCTTACTGTGAGCATTAGAAGTGTGAAAGAAACTTCCTGAAGGGGAAAGCAGCACTAGTGACCACCCGGAGCGCTGTCAGCACTGACACAGGCCACAGTAACCCTGGCTCAAGAACAGGCCAAAGGGATGAAGGGAGCTGAGGGTGGTTCTGAGAGCAGTGCAGGGCCTGGAGAAAGGACTGAAGAAGTTAAACTTTGACCAACTGCCAACACTTCAATCTGGCATTTAAAACCACGTCTGTCATGAGACCCAACCATCAAAGAGCCAGAGCAGATCATCAGGGGAAGCACAATCCCTGCTTCGCCAAAGACAAGCACAAAGCATGGAGGGAGGTTCTGAAGGTAAAGAGTGTGTGGCAGCGCCCAGCCTGATCCCCAAAAGCAGCTTTAGCCTCACAGCTGCAGTTATGAAACTTACTGTTTGCAGCTATATCAATCAGCAGCGTTTCCTCTGCCTCTGGAAAGAGAAACATGGGATCAGAGAGGTCACACTGGATGCTGCAGTAACTGAGCACTCAGAAAGCACACTGCCTGCTGCCAGCCACAGAGGAGCTGTCACCTGAATCTGGACTACTCATGTGCTCTGGCAGAAGGCACAGTCCTGTGTGGACATTCACTTCCCACCATCCCAGAGTCACAGGGGAGATTCCCACATCCAGAGCTCTCGCACACCCAGTTTGTTCAGCATCACTCTGGGAAAAGACCAACCTGATAATGAACTTGAGAGCTTGCCCTACACACTGAAGTGACAGGCAGAATCACGCTGGGTTGCACAGAGGCTTTCAGCTAGCCCCAGGAAAGGTGTTTTCATTCTTGGACAAGTAACTGCCCCAGGGACGGGCGCTGCTGTTCCAGTTCTCCCAGGGCAAGGCCTGGAGCTCTGTTCTGTTCTGTGGTTGGGAGCTCACAGCTCACCAGCCCTCACAGAAGTTTTGATCTAAACATGCAGGAGCGAGACTAAAGCTCCCACCTCTTGCCCTCAAGGAGCATGCAGACACCAGCAGGCACCAGATTTTAGGCTCTGCCCATCATCAAGCCCCTCACTGATGAGCCACCACGTTCCCCCCAGCTGAGTGCCCGCAGGGGAAGCTGACCCATGCAGTAAGGAGGAAGCAGCATTCCACGAGTGGTGAGCTTTAGTTTCAGGGGGAAACAGCACCGGACCCATGTGGGCGCTCACGGGCAGGGTAAGAGGCACTGAGACGCAGCAGGGCTGGCTCTGGCAGCAGTACCTTGCACGCATCTGAAGTGGCTGCTGATGGGGATGTAATCCGGATCGGAGCTGTCCTTCTCCTGGGACTGGATAAGTATCCTGGAGATGGGAGAAAGGTTTGTAAGAGCAGAGGAGCAGCTCCCTGCTTGCGTACGGTGACAGAGGCACGAGAGCCACATTTACAGATCTCTATTGCAGTAAGACGGGAGAGGAGCAGGGAAAGGGGCAAACAGCCCCGGAGCCGCACAGGCTGCGGGCGCCGCGGAGAAGGAGGGAAGTGCTGGATAGGACGCCCAGAGCAGATGCGGCCGCATCGGGGGCAAGTGCCCACCGCGCTCTCTGCCGCAGCAGCTCCGCGGTTTCCCGGTCCCCCTCGAGGGTCCCCGCGCCCAGCCCGGAACGGGCTCGGCGACGGTGCACGAGAAACCGGCGGTCCCGGGACGAGGCGCCCGCACGGCCCAAGACCCCCGTCACCGGCCCGGCTCCCGGCGCGAACAGGCCCCGCGCCCCTCCGCCGGGCCGAGCGCCCGCGCCCGCCGCGGCCCGCGCTCACCCGTAGCGGCCGCCCCGCTGAGCCAGGCTGAGCACGCAGCGCTCCCGCCGCCCGCCCCGCCCCAGCCGGCCGCTCACCGCGCCCCCGGAGGCCTA